>JAVMKO010000017.1:6421757-6605643 GCA_032164245.1 Sternotherus odoratus
AAATCTCACAAGTCGTACTGTGATAAATGAAGGAGAGGGGAGGGCGTTTCCTTTTGAAAACACCCAGCCAGCCAGTTAGCTGTAAACTCCCTGTTGGTGTCTGTTCTCTGCCTGCTTTGTCTGTAAAGAGTTAAGAAGCCCACAGGTAAAGGAAAAGTAGTTGGCACGTGACCAAAAGAGCCAATGGAATGGCTTGAGCCCTTTTAAATAGGAAAGAAACTTTCCATTTGTTTGTTGTTTTCTGGGGAAGGAGACACAGAGCAGCAACGCTGTGTATGGCTTGAAGCAGGTATGAAAATTCATCCTCCATACTTAGAAGAAATTATTTGGATAGCGAATATTAAGACAGACACAATCCGGTTTATTTTTTATTTTGGCTTTGGATCTCTTCTCTGCTATCCCAGATGCTCTTGTTTTCTTGTAACCTTTAAGCTGAACCCCCAAGAAAGCTATTTTGGGTGCTTACAAAAATTAATTGTTTCTATCTAGCAGAAAGCCTAAGTTCCAAATGTATTGTTTTCCTTTTTTATTTTAATAAAATTTGCTTTAAGAACAGGATTGGATTTTTGGTGTCCTAGGTGGTTTGTGAAGGTTGTTTGAATATCTGGTAGCAACAGCTAATTTCCTTTGTTTTCTTTCTCAGAGGGGAGGTGAAAGGGCGTGAGGGTGCCCCAGAGGGAGAAATTCTCAAGTGCTCCTTCCTGAGTCCAAGGGGTTTTCTTTGCATTTGGGTGGTGGCAGCATTTACCAAGCCAAGGTCAGAGAAAATCTGTAACCTTGGGGGTTTAATACAAGTCTAGAATGACACGTATGAATTTTTAGAATCTGTGCGGGCCCCCACTTTCTGCACTCGAAATGACAGAGTTGGAATTCAGCCCTCATACATACTATGTACAAAATTGATCATAATTTTGTAGAAGAATGAACATTTTTCAAGTATGATCATTTTGTTTCATCTTTGTATCGTGAGTTCGATATGTAGGGTATATCTGTATTTCCAGACTTGTGCAGTGTCTCTCTGTGACCCACCCAGACATATTGGCGTCAGTGCAGCCTAGCTATTCAATGGCCCATACAGGGTCATCAGCTGTACAATGAGCCCATGGAAAGGACCAAGGGTATACACCTATTCAGTCAACAAGACATGCAGGGTTATGCCTGTGTATTGAGAACTCCAAGACTTTTCCATGTCATGTGCTGTGAAGTTTCTGTTTGGGACACAGGAAGTACAAGCCACATGGCAAAAGAAGTATAACGATCAGGTACATCATCTGGATTTTCTTTTCAATCCATCTCCCTACCTCTGTAGCAACTTCTCTAGAAATTGAGGCCTTGAACAAAGGACTGAATGATGGGGATGTGTTCCCGATGGACTTTGAGGCCAGCAACTCAACAATACTGTTAAGAACCACATACATCGATTTCTGAACGTATCTGACTGCTTTCCCATTGCACAACTTTTTCTTTCTGTCTTTCTTTCTTTCTGTTATAATAAACCTTTAGTTTAGCTGCTAAAGGATTGGCTGGCAGCATGGTATTTTGGGTAAGATCCAGACCTATCTTGATGTGGTGATGTGGCTGACCCCTTGGGGTCAGAAGAACATTTTGTCTATGTGCAGAGAGTTTTTAAAGAACCTCTCCCTGTACTGGACCTAGGTGCTGACTGGGAGTCCGAGAACTGGAATGCAATAAAGGGGGTTGTGAGATTTCTTTTTTCAGCTTCAGAAGCCCAGTTTGTGACTGGTCAGTGAGTTTTACTTCAGTGTTAACCACTAGTTTGGGGAGCATCTGCTCTCCCTTTTCCAGCCTGCCCTGATCTTGGCATTTCCAGTGAGGACTGCCCCAGGCACACCAGGTCACACAAAGTACTGAACTTAAATTCATAGAATGGTTTTTATGACCAAGTCTTATGAAATCAGCTGAACTCCTTTGTTTTCTGTCACAGGAGCAGGGTTTCCAGTTTCCAAACCTGAGGTGATCTCCCAGCTGGAACAAGGGGAAGAGTCATGGGTCTCAGACCTCCAGGGTTCAGAGGCAAAAGAGCTGCTGAGAGCTCCCTGCACAGGTGAGGAAACATTAAACCAACTCAGAATCTGTAAGTGCCTGAAGGAAACATCTGGAATGCCCTACAGAGCCCTTGGGAGGTCTCTCAGTTCATTATTGTCACTACCAGAGGTCATATCCTCAGAGTAACTATAGCTCCTGGGTTCCTGTAGATTCTAGCTGATACCAGGCCATAGCTTCCTCCCTTCCCCCTGTGAATTTGGATGGGATGTGAAGGCCGCATTGATCCCCTCCTCTCTCCTGTGTGGGAGAAGAGTTTGGGGGAGTTGGCTTCTTGATCTGTATTTGACCTCTCTCCAGCGCTTACTTTGATTTGGCCTTCCCCTTTCCAGCCCTGTTTGAGGTTTCTGTCTCTGTCACAGCAGGTGATGCAATGGTATGTGAGAAAGAGGAGCAGAATTCTCAGCAGGAAAACATCAAGCAAGTGGATAAACACAGAACATTATCGCAAAGATCGGAAAGGAATGCATCCAGGAGTCGCAAGCAGGGAAAATCCTGTGAGATTCAGGACAGACCAGAAAGAGAGCAAGGAAACCAGCCAGGGGAGAAAGTGGGTAAATGTATTTCTCATCGAGGAACTCAGAAGGACCTCAAGGAAACCACAACACAGCAGGAAACCCTGCGGGGGAAAAGTAAAATTACTTGCACTGAGTGTGGGAAAACCTTCATTTTCATGTCAGGCCTTTATCGACATCAGAGGATCCACACAGGAGAGAGGCGCTATGAATGCAGTGAGTGTGGGAAAAAGTTCATTCATCACTCAAGCTTTACTGAGCATCAGAAAATGCACAGAGGGGAGAGGCCCTATGAATGCAGTGAGTGTGGAAAATGCTTTCATAAGAGATCAGGCCTTTCTGAACATCAGAGAATCCACACTGGTGAGAGGCGCTATGAATGCAGTAAATGCGGGAAAAATTTTGCTCAGAGATCAGGCCTTTTTCACCATCAGAGAATCCACAGAGAGGAGAGGCCCTATGAATGCAGTGAGTGTGGGAAAACCTTCAATCGCACCTCGCACCTTATTAGGCATCAGACAGTCCACACAGGGGAGAAGCCCTTTAAATGCAGTGAGTGTGGGAAAACCTTCAGGCGCAGCTCACACGTTATTAGTCATCAGAGAACCCACAGAGGCAAGAGGCCCTAAATCGGCGGTTCTCGAACTTTCTGGTGTTGCGGCCCTTTTTCTGTTCCCTGCGGGCCGCTGTGACCCATGTGTGTCCCCCAAAATGCTGCAGAATCAAACGCTTTCGGCTGCATTTTGGTGAACGTGCTGCGCGCTTCAGAGCGTCTACTGAAAAGCTGCCAAAACCAGAAACATTCACTTCAGCGGCTTTTTGCCAAAATGCCACCAAAAGCAGACGCATCCTGTTCGCACAGGGAGCTCGTGACCCCCTGGAAATTGGCCCACAACCCCTTGGGGGTCACAACCCCCCCCAGTTTGAGAACCGCTGCCCTAAATGCAGTGAGTGTGGGGAAGAGAGACCAGATGTCCTGACTTTATACGGACAGTCCCGATTTTTGTGTCTTTTTCTTATATAGGCTCCTTTAACCCCCATCCCGATTTTTCATATTTGCTGTCTGGTCATCCTAGTGTGGGGAAACCTTCAGTCGCAACTCAGCCCTTTCTGAACATCGGAGAATCCACGTGGGGGAGAGGCCCTATGAATGCAGTGAGTGTGGGAAAACCTTCTCTCTGCACTCAGCCCATGTTAACCATCAGCGAATCTGCAAGGAAGATCGACACCTTAAAAACTTATAGGGCTATCAGTACTTTTTTCCTTTAATACTTCTGGTGATTCCCACATAGTACCGTATTTTCCGGCGTATAAGACGACTTTTTAACCCCGGAAAATCTTCTCAAAATTCGGGGGTCGTCTTATACGCCGGGTATCGTCTTATACGCCGGGTGCTGAAACCTCCGGAGAGGTGGCTGGCAGGGCTGGGCTGGCTCCGCGGGCGCCCGATACGCTCACAGGGAGAAGGGCTGGGGACGGGTATCCGCCGGGGGCAGCGTCGGCTCAGCGCGCTCGGGTCCATGTGCCTGGGCTCGGATCGCTCCGGTGCCGGGGGGGTGGGGGGGGCGCCTGGAAGCGGCTGCAGAGCGGGTCTCCTGCCCGGCCCGGGGCTCCGGCGCACCGAGCCGGGAGCCGCCCGGGGAGATCTGGCGGGCTGGGCACGGCGCGCTCCGGTCCCGGGGCCCAGCACCGCGCTGTGAGCGGCCCGGCCCGGGGCTTTGCGGTTTTCTCCAGGGACACGGACGGGAGTGCCTGGCTGTGTGCCCCCCCCCTCAGCACCGCTCCCCCCGTCCCCCCTCACTGGCTCTCTGTCCCCCCCCCCGTCCTCCCTCCTCCGCTCCCACTCAGCAAATCTCCCTCCCCTGGGCTTCACCTCGCCAGGTCCCGCCCTCCGTCTCCCTCCCTCTGCTCCAGAGCCCCTACTCCTCGTTTTCCTTCTTCAGAACCTGAGCTCCCCCGTCACCAGACCCAACCCCCTCGGTTCCCCAGCCCACGCTCACCAGAACCCGTCACTCGAGTGCCGCCCGGGGCTTCCCCTTCTTCACTCCACAGTCTGTAGTTCCCCCATCCTCTGCCCCCCCTCCCGGGGTGCTCTCCCCTCCCCCAATACTCTGTGTCCTCTCATGGGATTCGCCCCCCCCTCACCACATCATCTGTGTTCCCCCCAGGACTCTGTCGCTCCTCCCCAACAGACCCTCTGTGTCCTCCCCTCCACCCAACCCTCTGTGCCCCTTCTTGGGGCTTCCCCCTCCACTTGACCCTCTGTGCCTCTCCCCCCCCACAACCTGATCCTCTGTGACTCCCCTAGGGCACTGTCCCCTCCCCCATACCCAATCCTCTGTGCATCTGTGCCTTCCCCTGGGACTCTTTCCTCCTCCCACCAGACCCTCTGCACCCCTCTTGGGGTGCTCTTCCCCCCCCCCCCCGACTCTCCTTCCCACCCCAATCCTCTTCCCACCCCCCAGGCTCTCCTGTTCCCCTCACCGATCCTCTCTGCCAACCCCCTCCACTCCACCCGGACTCTCCCTTCCCCCTCATCCGATTCTCTGTGTCATCCCCCTTCGCCCCACTCTGTGATTTCCTTGCGCTCTGCCCCCCCAACCCTTTTTGCCCCCCAGTGCACTTTCTCCCCCATCACCCAATCCTCTGTGCTCCCTCTATACCAGATCCTCTCCCCCCATGTTGCCCGTCACCAGGACCCCTTTCTCTAACTCCCCATGGCAGCTCTCCTGGTTCAAGTAGGCTTTCTGATCTGACATTGGTGTTACTGGTACTAGGGGAGTTTCAGGTGGCTGCTTAGCCTGTCCAGTATGTGTGGTGTGTGCAGCTCTGCAGAGTTACATACACTGGCACCTACGGTAATGACGCAAAAAATAAGCCATAATATGGATTTTTAGGTGGAAAATTGAAAGGGTTATGATTTTTAAAAGGTAAGGAGGAAAAAACGAACAGTTTTTCATTTCTGGATTTCTTGCAGAAAATTACCGTTACCACCTTTTCAATATGTCTAAGCAGAAGAGACTGGCATATAAAGTTGCTTTCAAGCTGGAAGTAATCAAATTTGCTAAGGAGCATG
This sequence comes from Sternotherus odoratus, assembly GCA_032164245.1. Classification (NCBI taxonomy): domain Eukaryota; kingdom Metazoa; phylum Chordata; order Testudines; family Kinosternidae; genus Sternotherus; species Sternotherus odoratus. Next base: position 6,427,413 of record JAVMKO010000017.1, read on the forward strand.
GAAACAGAGCAGCGGAGAGACACTTCGGGCAACCTCCAACTGAGAAAATGATAAGAGAGTGGAGGAAACAGGAGGATCAGCTCCAAAAGTTGGATAAAAGCAAGCACACCTTACGTGGACCAACTGCAAAGTGGCCAGAGTTAGAGGTAGAAGTGAAGGAGTGGATCACACGTCACCGGCAAAATGGACTTTCTGTCTCAACAAAAATGATAATCTATGAGGCCAAACGCATTGCTGCGGAGAAAGGCATTCAGGATTTCACTGGATCACCATCGTGGTGCTATAGATTCATGAAGAGATCTGGCCTTTCTATGCGCACCAAAACCAGAATAGCACAAAAAATGCCAAAGGAATACGAATCAAAGATTCTGTCTTTTCATACGTTTGTTATTGATGCGAGGAAGAAGAATAACTTTGAAATGAGCCAGATTGGGAACATGGATGAGGTCCCGCTAACGTTTGATGTGCCATCTAACAACCGTAGATAACAAAGGAGCCAAAACCATAACCGTAAAAACCTCAGGGCATGAGAAAACCCACTACATGGTTGTGCTGTCCTGCTGTGCAGATGGTACCAAACTGCAGCCGATGTTGATCTTTAAAAGGAAAACATTCCCAAAAGAAACAATTCCACGGGGAGTCGTCGTGCACGTTCATGATAAAGGGTGGATGGACGAAAATGGCATGAGGCTGTGGATTGACAAAGTGTGGTCCAAACGTCCTGGCGGGCTTCTGAAGAAATCTTCCTTGTTGGTGCTTGACCAGTTCAGAGCGCACATTACGGAAACTACTAAAAAGAACTTTAAGGAAGTTAAGACCCAAATAGCTGTGATTCCTGGTGGTCTTACCAGCCAGCTGCAACCTCTGGACGTTTCCATTAACAAACCGTTCAAAGTTCTGATGCGAGAGGAGTGGAACACCTGGATGGCAGCTGGGAACCATGATCTGACGCCTACTGGGCGGATGAAGAGGCCCACTATCACACAAGTGTGTGAATGGGTTAAAAGGTCATGGGACTCCGTGAAGGAGGACATTGTTGTAAAATCCTTCAAGAAGTGTGGCATTAGTAATGCCTTGGATGGAACAGAAGACAACGTCTTATTTGACACCAGTGAGGAAGAAAGGGATGACAATGACTGCGTGGATCTGTCCTCACTCATTTCTGATAGCAGCGAAGAAGAGGAATTCTTGGGGTTCGAATAATAACATTACAGCCTTATTTTTGTTACTTTCACTGTTTACTGACTTTACTGACTGTTAATGAGAGTAAAGATAGTTCTTAATATGTTACATGGTTGACATAAAATTGTTCTTAAACTGCTGTTAACTTTATACAGTTGATATAAAATATTTTACTACAGTATTTGGTTCAGAATCTTTTTTTTCTAGATTTTCCTCCTTTAAAATTAGGTGCGTCTTATATGCCGGAGCGTCTTATATGGCGAAAAATACGGTAACTTTTAAAACTGTTTGAACTCTTGGCACACCATTTTCCCTCAGCTTCTCCAGATCAGTGGCCTGTTATTGCCTTTTCCCATTCGCCCTCTTTTGGGGTGAACCCACTTGTCCTTTCTATCAACTCCACTGTCCCATGAGTAATTTGAGTGCCCTTCCTACCAGGATCCAGGGAGCATCATGTTTCTACCATTCCTCCTATTGCAAAGTTATTGTTAGTGTCACCAATGATGCAGATGGTATCATTGCCAGTTCTCGGATTGTTCTGGGTGGTGCTGAAGAGCAGTTATATTGGGAACTTTTCAAAATATATTTAAATGAAGAGGAGCAGGAGCAGGAAAAAAATGTATTTTCAGCCTCTGTGACACTGGAAGGAGATGGGAATCTCTGAGTCCCCCCTCCTTCCCCATCACTGCAGAAATGTTTCCTTGTGTCTGAGCCATGCAGAGTTTATCTTGATCACATTCTATCCATCCAGTTCTGGAAGTGTCATTGAGGAAGAGTTCTCATCTGTCTTTGCTCAGAGATGATGCTTTGGCTTCTTTAATCCTATATCAGAGTCAATATGACTGAAGATGAAAGTGTCAAAGACCTGGAAGGGGAATCCAAATAGATCCCACACACACTGAGATCATTTGGAGTTTAAATCCCACATTCCATCTATTGGTAAAACCTCTTCTGGCAAGGTGACTGTTTTGTCCCCCATTATTTGGTTGCTAGGAAACTAAAATGTTGTAAATAACATAACTGAGTATGGAGACAGTGCTGAGTGAAGTACGTTTGAATGGATCTGAGGAGAATGTGATGGGAGAATCTTTTGTCCCGACTCTGAATAATCAGATGTAACCTGCTGTTAGGACCGGAAGACATTGTGACGGGCAATCTCCAGGAAGTGTAGTTACGTTTCTGAGTCAACTCCAGGGGAGTGCATAGTGATGCTATGAGACTGACCTTGCTGTTATCTGTGTGTTTGGGAACAGTTCCCAGACTGTTCCCAGCTGTGTGAGTGTTTACCCCGTCTGTGTGAGAATGAATGCGTGGGAAACCAAATTGGGGAAACTGAGGCAGGACAGCGTGTAACCAATCAGCTTGTTGCTTGCAAATGAGACATGAGTATGTATGAGATGCAAATGTGTAAATGTACTTAAGCCCACTCCTGTGGGCTGTCTGTGGGCTTTCCTTACTCCTTTTCCCCGGCTACTGCTCCGAAGAGTCCGGGTACTCCTTCTGCGGTCGCGCTGATCTGACAGCCCTCTCAGTGCCAAGACCGGGACCTTCCAATAAACTCACTTACTTTATTTACTTAACCACGTGTGTGTGCCTTGTCTCGCAATCTCCAAAGTACCTCACAACATTTGGCGTCACGAACAGGATATTGCTGAGATAATGCCTCTGTGGTCGAAGGCGGGAGTGGCAGGGCAGCAATCGCTGGCCCTGCAGCGCGTGCCTGGATGGCCCTCTGCGGAGCGATGGGGGTCGGTGGCATGCATGGTGGCTGGTATCCCGGAGCAGCTTGTAGCGGGGTTGCACCGAGTGAGCCGGCGGTCTGGGATGGAGCAGCGCGCTATGGGTGAGTTGGCGTGGCTGTGTTTAATCCTGCTCCGGGCCCAGGACAGAGAGCTTCTGAGAGTGCAGAAGCTGTTAGAAGATAAGAGACAGGAATGTTTGGCGCAGGCCGAGGCGCGGGGGATAGTGCAGGAAGAGTTTATCTCGCAGGCGGAGAGGGTAGAGGCCCTCGCAGGCCGCTGTGAGGTACTGGTAGCACGTTGTCAGCAGACGCCGGGAAGGCAGAGGCGAAAGCCTGTTCCAAAGGCACAGTCAGAGGTGCAGACTGGAGTGCAGGAGGTGGTTATCTCGCAGGGGGAGAGGGTATGGGCCCTCGCAGGCCGCTGTGAGATACTGGTAGCATCTTGTCAGCAGATGCCGGGAAGGCAGGGGCGAAAGCCCGTTCTAGATGCCCAGGTCAGGGTGGCTACAGTAGCCGGCTGGGATCCTGGGATCTGAGGTGGATAGCATCTGGAATTACTCCTTGAGCTTAGGCAGCGAGGAGCCCCCCCCCCCCCGAGTATAAGTGTGTGTGTGTGGATGGGGGGGGGGTAATGGCAGTGTGTCGCAGTTTAAAGTTGCATACATCTTTAAAAGTAGGTATAGAAGTTCTGTACCAAGAGTGTTATCAGTTTAGCTGGCAGCCAGCCCAGAGCTGGCAGCCAGCCTAGAATTTGCAGCTGGCCTGGACAATGGCCCCTCCCCTTCCCCCCAGCTGGGAGGAGAGGGGGGGGAAAAAGCGGCGGAAAAGAGTTAAAGGTGTTTGCCTGCCAGCAGTTGATGTAGGTAGATTTTGTTGGTGTGGTCCTGCCGGCAGGCACACACCTGTGTTTGTACCTTGATGATGTCATGCCCTCGGGCTCTTATGGGGGAGGGCACTGAGGCGCTGTACCGAGTCACGGAGGGACTCGAGGGGCAGGGCTGGGCCCTAAACCCCGAGAAGATCCAGGGGCCTGCCCGCACTATGGTGTCTCCAAGAAACCTCTGGATGGGGCCAGAGTGCCAGATTCCCCCGACGGTGCACCACACCGTACAGAGTTACCCTGTGTCCCAGGACAAGAGGGAGCTACGAGTTCACCTGAGTCTTGTGGGTTTCTGGCATGCCTTCATCATCCCCCACCTGGACTTTGTGACGCACCATTTCCAAGCCTCGGTGTGCAGGGCCACCCCCTGGCAGTGGCAGGCCCACCACCGACAGGCTTTTGACTTGACCAAGGAGGCACTGACCATATGTTTACCTCCATGCCCCCCCCGGGGGGGGGGAGCTTTTGAACTGGAAGTGACTACTGTACCTGACGTGGCCTCCTGAGGCCTATGGCAGCAAGCGATCGGGCCTGCCCCTGTGACTGTCCGGACACCGATTCTCCGGGGCAGCTGGGCCTGGGCAGAGGCCACCCAGGAGCAGACAGGGGTGGCTCAGGTGGCAACCCTGTTCAAATGGAAGCACCATCAGCAGCAGCACATGCTGCTAGGCAAGGCAGCCATCCCCACACCCCATGCTCTGCTGTGGGGACGATCACCTTTGAGCATGCTCCGGCCCTCGCAGATGAGCTACCTAAGGGCGACTGCACCTTGTCAAGACTGGCAGGTGGACTGCATTGGTCCCCTGCCCCCAAAGAGAAAACACCTGTATGTTCTCACTGCTGTGGACACGTATACGGACTTGTTGTTTGTGGCACCCAGTGCCTCTGTCAGCGCTGCCACTACTGTGATGGCCCTTGACCGCCTGATGCAGCGGTATGGTGCCCCGTGGTGTCTCCAGAGTGACCAGGGCACCAACGTCACCGCCCAGAGTGTGCGGGATTGGGCCGCAGATGCCAACATCGAGTGGCTTTACCACCTTCCGTATTCCTCCCCAGTGAGTGGTTTGACTGAGTACATGAATGGCTTGTTCAAAGACCAAATCAGGCGGTTGACATCTTCTATGACTTTGAGAGAGTGGTCTGGTGTTCTTAAGAGAGCAGTGTGGTTGTTGAATAACCGTTTTGTGGGCCCACATACTTTGTACCAACGCTTGGCCCTGCAGATCTCGCCATCAGTCTGCTTGTGCATGCGGTTACAGCAGGTGCCAGGGGAGCTGGACACTACGCAGAATCAGGTCCGCCTTGTTGCGCCCGAGCCCGGTGCTCTGGACACAGGTGCGACCACACACCCCTGGCCGGCTCACACCACAGGACATTGCCGGCCACCCACCGGATTTTCCTGCCCTCCCGGATGGAGGGACTGACCTTTTACCCCCGTACTGGCACAGCAGAAAGGAAACACTCAGTGCTGTGGGAACCAGACTGATACTTCCCTCCAGTGGGAGGTGGGGGTTGTTCTTTGTAATCTGTGTCCGCTCTTCCCCCCTATTACAGGTGTAAGGTGAGGAGACGGCGACCTCGGAAGGCGTTCCCCTGGCCAGTATCTGGTAGATCCATCCTAAGAGGGAAGCCAAAGCCGAGACCGTCCTTGCTACAGGGGAAAGCTGGGCTGTGATGTTGCCAGACCAGGAGGACCGCCCCCAGACGGCCTCCTGGCACTGTTTAACTAACTGGTTTTTGTGATTTCCTTGTAGTGTTTCTTGTGTCTAGCAGCAGACAGGCGTGTGAGTGAACTGGCTTCCACCCTCCAGCAGTTGGAATCCACGTGGGCAAGCGCCAAGATGCAGATGGAAGGGAGCCCCATGGAGGCACAGGGCCGGAGTCTCGCCCTGGCCTGCATGGTCCTTGCCATGAGTCAGCGTGGCAGGGCCCGGAGCCCATCGGCGTGTGAATGCGAGTACATCAGCTGCCAGACGAGATGGAGGAGGACCTGGTCCAATTGTTGAGTCCGGGCCAGGCTCTCTGGATGTGGGCACGACCGCACACCTCTGGCTGGCCAACGCCGGGGTGTGCTGCCGGTGGCCTGCCTTGTTTTGTGTTTGTCTTCTTGTTTGCAGAGTTAACCCTTGACTCCCTGGACGGGTACAGCAGAAATGAGATGCTGGATGCTGTGGCCTATGAGAACCAGGCAGCTGCCTTCCCCCACTGGGAGGCAGAGACCGCTTTGTAATCTGTGCTTGTTCAGCTCCTTTCATAGGTGCAAAGCGAGGCAACAGCGATCGCGGAGGCCGCTCTCCCCCCGGGCCTGGCCAGTGTCTGATGAGCTGCTCCAAGACGGAAGCAAGAGCTGAAGTCATCTAAGAAGCGATGGGGGGAGGGAGGAGCTAGTGTTAGCTTTGAGTATTTGTGTTGTTTGGTAGTTGGTTTTGTGTGTGTCTGGGTAGGGGGCCAGGGGTCAGGGGAGGCCTCAGGTGCCTCTGATGCTTGTCTCCTTCACCCTCCCCTTTCCTTGTGTGTGTGCAGAGGAGAGAGGGGGCACCTTGGTACTCGGTGCCCCCATTGTTTGTGTTGCCCTCTTGTTCCCTGGAGTCTCATTAGAAGCGTGGGGAGGGATGTTAGGACCGGAAGACATTGTGACGGGCAATCTCTAGGAAGTGTAGTTACGTTTCTGAGTCAACTCCAGGAGAGTGCATAGTGGTATTATCTGAGACTGACCTTGCTGTTATCTGTGTGTTTGGGAACAGTTCCCAGACTGTTCCCAGCTGTGTGAGTGTTTACCCCGTCTGTGTGAGAATGAATGCGTGGGAAACCAAATGGGGAAACTGAGGCAGGACAGCGTGTAACCAATCAGTTTGTTGCTTGCAAATGAGACATGAGTATGTATGAGATGCAAATGTGTAAATGTACTTAAGCCCACTCCTGTGGGCTGTCTGTGGGCTTTCCTTACTCCTTTTCCCCGGCTACTGCTCCGAAGAGTCCGGGTACTCCTTCTGCGGTCGCGCTGATCTGACAGCCCTCTCAGTGCCAAGACCGGGACCTTCCAATAAACTCACTTACTTTATTTACTTAACCACGTGTGTGTGCCTTGTCTCGCAATCTCCAAAGTACCTCACAACACCTGCTCTAGGATTTCACTTGACACTTTGATTGTCATGTATTCTAGTTCTCTGTGATGTGGGTTTCTATCTTTCCTGAAGGCTGTTTGGTCACCCAATTGGATATTAGTTCAGTTTGATAGGATATAGCTCAGAGTTACTGGAGAATTGAAGATGAATCACCATTTGCTAAACTCAGGATTTCTCACTTCAGCTTTGCTTTTCCCCCATCCCTCCATGATGACATGGAGAAAGTTCAAGTGCATTTCTGTCAACAGTGGAGAACTCTCCAATTTACTGGACATGCTAGCAAGAAACAGCAGTGATTAAAAATCTCCACTTGGAAATGGTGAACAGCAGCAGAACCTCAACTAATTTGGGGAAGTGCATATGATCACAGTGCTGTTAAATTGTTTAAGTTTATATTGTCTCAGATCACGTGGAGAGAGAATTCCACATTAAGTGATTTTGAACTAGGCAAACAGCCCAGGTATTTGGTTTCCAAAGCACATGTAACCCAGGCCCTACAGAAGATCTGTCCTCACTAATCCTATATTATGGGAGATGCTTCCCTTAGTGACCCTGATATTGAAGAAACAGAAGTGGGTTTTTTGTTGAATTTATCCTGGGTGGGAGTTAAAATTTTGTTTAAAATGAAAATAGTTTTGGAAATCTAATAGCTGAAGAAAAATAGCTATTTTTGAACAGTCTCCCCAGCTCTGGTAACTAACAGATTCTGAAAGCTTGTCATGTTTCGGGAAGCCATTCCTCACTAACACTGTTAAGCCTTTCAGTAGTTTTGTAAAGGATTCTACTTCAGAGAAGTGTAAATCTACCCTAACCAAGGCCAAAGATTTGGAAAGAATTGGGGTTGGAAGAGTACACACTGTTCTTGCTTTGCACCCTAGTAAAAGAATCTAGGATGACCAATGACCCAAGGAAAATTGTTTGTACAGTGTCACTGGTTACAGTTCCCAAAGATACCAGGGTTAGACTGAGAACAATCATCCTTCACCCTTTGTATCCAAAGAGAGAGTGCCTCATAGGACATTCCTTCCCTCTAGATCCCCAACCCACTGCCTGACTGGGTAACAAGGACTTTCAGGCTGTAGAAATGATGTTAACCAATGAGGCAATGAATGTGTCAGGCTTCAGTTTCAGACTTCAGGATACACACATGTTGAGTCCTTGTTCCATGGTTTTGTGTCTGACACTTTGGCTACACAATAAAGTTGATGTTGGCACAGCTTCACCAGTGTAGCTGCGCTGGTGTAACACTGGTATTACAGACACTCTAAGCCAATTGGAGAGATCTGTCCCATTGGACTTTATTAGTTCAGCTTTCGGAAGCAGCAGTGGCTACGTTGGAAGGAGAAGCTCTCCTGCCAATGTAGCACTATCTACACAGGGGATTAGGGCTGTGTAACTATGTTGCTCAGTGGTGTGGATTTTTAGCACCCCTGAGCAATATACTTTTACTGATAAATTTCTTTATTGTAGACCAGACAGATTGATTGTGTGTTTTTAAGCATTTACATCACTTCTCTATCTCCTCCTACTTTGAAAGATTACAAAGTGTGAAAAGAGGTATTTTTCCTCATGATTCAAATATTCCCATATAGGAGACCCCTTCCACCAACACACATGGCAGAAGATCCTGAGAGAGATGAACTCACAGAAGTGGTTTGGACCTACGTTGGGACAAACCACAATTTGAGCCAAGGTTCAGTTGTTGGCAATGGGGATAAAAAAACCTAACATCTCTGACAAGAATTTGTAATCTTTGTATATTGTGACAGATCGCCTTCTCACCTCTCTTCAAACACAGGCAGGAAACTCTTCTTTGGCTCCAACAGTGCTCTTTATTTCACAGTGCAGGCCCCACCACCAATGTACACAGCTTTATACACCGCTCTATAGCTTACAGCTCTAACACAGCTCTACAGCTTACAGCTCTATATAGTTCAGCTCTACACCTCTAAACACAGCTCTACAGCTTACAGCTCTGAACAGCTCCTTCTCTCACTCCACACTACCATACCACCAGCACACTGGGCTTCCTTCCTGGCAGACTTTTATACCCCCTGGGGAGGCTGCCAGGTGCAACCCATACGGCTGATTGCTCTGCAGACCAGGTGACTTATTAGGCTTCTCTGCAGGGAGGTTTGCCGAGGGCTTTTCTCCCTCTTAAAGGGGCGGCAGGCTGGGTCAGGCCAACCCTGCCACAATATGTTATTGTTACCAGTGAAAATGAAATTATAGGTGAAGTTATTGGTTAAATAGTAAGATACTAATTGTGTGATAATCTGAATTCTTTTGGAAAACTGAAAGTTGTCTTGCTTTTTGTTTTGTCAGTCTTACAGCAAATGTTGGCTAAGCTTGAAAAGAGAATTTGATTTAATTTACACCCTGTGGATGGTTTATTTACCTGCCAACATTCCCATGTACCTGTGGACCAGCCCGTGGGTAATGAAGAATGAGATCTTACAGTGACACGTGACCTTGTCACCTGGTACCTCCATGTAGAAGGGGAGGGGTGGGGATCCAGAGAGAGAAAAGATTCCTGCCTTGTGCCAAAGCTATCAAAGGGGGTGGAGGAGAAGAAAAGAGGCAGGCAGTCATGAGAACACCCCTGCTTTGCACCTAAGATGCCTGCTGGAACTAACAAGGACTGGATCAGGGGAAAGAATTGGGCCCAGACTAGGAAGGAGTCTAGTCTGAGAAAAAAGCTCATTGGAACATCTCTAAGGGGAGATTTTACCTTTAATCAGTTTTAAATATTAGGTTTAGACTTGTGGGGTTTTGCTTTATTTTGCTCGGTGACTTACTTTTTTCTGTCTGTTATTACCTGAAACCACTTAAATCCTACTTTTTATAATTAATAAAATTACTTTTGTTTATTAATTAAGCCGGAGTAAGTTATTCATACCTGGGAGAGCAAACAGCTGTCCATATCTCTCAATCAGTGTTATCAAGGGCGGACAGTTTGAGTTTACCCTGTATAAGCTTTATACTGAGTAAAGTGGATTTATTTGGGGTTTGGATCCAATTGGGAACTGGGTGTCTGGGGTCAGGTTACCTGCGAAGTTGTTTTCCATTAAGTCTGAAGTTTTGGAGGCATGAACCAGCCCTGGGTCTGTGTCGCAGCAGGCTAGCGTGCCTGGCTTCACGAGGCAGGGTTCTGGAGTCCGAAATGGGCAGGGAAACTGGGCTCCGAGGTAATCACATGTCAGGTGACAGTCCCCAGGGGAGGGGAGGTCTCACTAAACCCCTCACAACCACGTGGCCTAATGGATAAGGTGTCTGACTTCTCATCAGGAGAGTGGGGGGTCGAGTCCTTTCTCGGTTGTGCTTGTGCAGTTTTTCCTTTGTGTTGGGGAAAAGCCTCTTGGAGTAAAATCTCCTGCTTCCCGGCAAAAACGAGAAGCTTGAGTGGGGATGGTCAGAGGCCCCTCCACAGGGACTGATCCTGTTTTCCTCCAGTCTTCTGATGTTGGGCACAGAGCATCAGCAGCTGACCTGCACGCTGGACTGTGGGAGGCCTTCAGTGGGTGTTTCGCATGCCAGGGAGCTGGCTGGCTGGGTGTCTTTAGGGATGTCCGCTGGCCATGCATAGGTCTGGTCCACCTGTCTTCTTGACCTGCCCTTGGAGCTGTACAACCAACCCCCTCTGCTCCAGGGGCCCAGAGGAGGAGAGGTGAGCTGGGCTCCAGCCTGGGACTCTTCCTCCCTCCTGCCTAGCCCTGACTATGAAGCCTGGCCCTGGCTCTCCTGTCTTCAAGTGCCACGTGGGAAGAGACGTGTGGGAGAAAGCACAAGGGCCAAGCTTGTGGGCATCAGGTGAAGCAGCGAGAATCCCGACCAGCAGGTCAGACCACAGGCCTGCCGGCATCACCAGCCAGAGTGGCAAGTCCTAGAGCCCCAACCCACTGCGGCCACCCTGACCAAAGACCTGGCTCCAGTGGGCGGGAGTCACCCAGCAGCAGGGAAGAGACTCGCTCTTGCACAGCGGGGGATGGGGACGGTGAGCACTGTGAGCTCCAGGGCTTTAGTTCCACCCAACACAAGGTCCCGCAGAGATTCAGAGTCCTGAGTGCTGACTGTTCCCCACGGGACCAGCTACCTTCTCTGGACATCGGTGACCCGCAGGGGGCTGGCTTGTGTAAGGGGACCCCTCACCCCTTTCCCACACCACTTCCGCCACCCCAAACTCCCTCCCAGAGCCTGCACCCCCCTTTACCACCCATCCCCTCCTCCAAAACTTCCTCCCAGAGCCTGCACCCCCCCTTACCACCTCTCCCCTCCTGCAAAACTCCCTCCCAGAGCCTGCACCCCAACTTTACCACCCCTCCCCTCTAAAACTCCCTCCAGTCCCTCTGCACCCTCTCCCACCCTCAAACTCCCTGCCAGAGTCCCTCCCTCTATGCCCCCCCATCTGCACACTACCTTGCAGACCTTCCCCCTCCCTTTACCACCCATCCCCTCCTCCAAAACTCCCTCCCAGAGCCTGCACCCCCCCTTTACCACCCCTCCCCTCCTCCAAAACTCCCTTCCAGAGCCTGCACCCCCCTTTACCACCCCTCCCCTCCTCCAAAACTCCCTCCCAGAGCCTGCACTCCCACCCCAGAGTGTGCCCCCCAGACCCCATGACATCCAAAATCCCCCCAAGACCCTTCAGCAGGTGGGGGTGGAGTTTCCGGTGCCAGGCTTTGGGCACCACCAACATTTGTACAACGCTGCCCCTGTGGGCTGGAGGAAGTAGGACAGGGTTACGGCCGTCCCTGGGTGGACTTGGCCCACCAGCCTGTCGGTTAACAGCCGAACATGCTGCTCCATTGCACCCCAGAGACCCACATTTCCTGCTAGGAAGGCTGCTGCCTAACGTCCTGCACATCTGCAGGCCAGCGCTAGACCCCTCCAGGTGCTAGTTTGGATGCTGCAGGCCAGCAGCTGTTACTGAAAAGCCAGCAGAGTGGCACAGCAAGAGTGTGCTGGGCCCATGAGCCAGAGGTTGACGGATGTAAAGTGTCCTCTGCTGGGCACAGGCTTGTTTCTTTTTGCTCTGGGCCTTCAAGGGAGGTGGGACCAGCAGAGCACTGAGAGTCTAGGCCAGGAGGCGAGAAGTGGCTGAGGTGGTCACCTGCCAGGGAGCTCCCCAGCACCTCTGGCTGCCTGGGCTGAAGGGAAGAGGCAGCATGTGTGCGGTGAGGGTCTCCCGTCTCTCCACGAGGCAGCAGGGCCCAACTGAAGGTTTTGCACTTGAATGAAGCCCGAGGCCCCAGCGTAGCTGCACCGAGACGGGCTTTTGTGGTACGGGCCCCACACTCTTCCAGCTGGCAAGTGAAGCCCCAGCCTCCAAGAGGGACCCCTTCAAGGCAACAAGAGGGGAACTTCACAGCTCTTAGCAGACGGTGAAAAGCCCCCAGGAAGCTCCCCATCAGGGACATCCCTGGGGGAACAACCCCTCCCCCTCCTCTGGATTAACAGCTGAACTCACTGACCCAGAAGAAGCTCGGAGATGTTGGATGCAAAGAACTGGATCTTGGGACCGATCCCCCCGAAATGTCAACTTCCACTCAGTGCAGTTAATCCTGGTGTTTGTCTGAGAATGTCCTGTTCACCCCTTTCCCAGAGCGAGGCTCTGAGTGTGACCCCCTTATACATTAAAACACTTTTTATATATTTAACACGGCTATAAATGCGGGACGGGAAGCAGGATTTTGGGGTGGAGGCTGATAGCTCACAATCCCCCATAATAAACACCATTTGACCCGTTGTTCGTCTCTGGGTAATCCCAGAGCTGACTGAGACTCAATTTACAGTCTTGCTGCAGAGCAACAGATGTGAAATCACTGAGAACCAGGTCTGAGCGTTAGTCCCGATGTGGGACAGTGTTTCTCAGGCAAAACACCCTGCCCATCCTGTGGGAACCTTTTCCACCCCTTAGGGTCATTTGTGAGGGATAATGGGAATGCTCCTGATGAACGGAGGCCCTGGGTCTCCTGCAGGGGATTCATGGGTTAGATTTGTGCACTTTGATGGGGACATGAAGGATGATTTCTTTTGTGGGGTTTAGGGAGCACGGCCCCTTTCAATCTGTTTCCTAAGGCAGGACAGGCAGTGTGAGAAAGGAGGAACAGTGCAGGGGTGGCTCTGGAGACCTGGGGAGTTAAAGGCTGCAGCCTGCAGACCCTTGCAAAGTGAAGCAGAAAACCCCCAAACACACTGTGGTCACTGAACAAGAGGCGGCTGCTGTGAAGGATTTCCACTTCACTGGTCAGAATCCCACCGCTGGCACCAGTCTGGAATGCTGCTCTGTTCTCCTGCCTTCCAGCTCTCCCATCTCCTGGCCCTGCCATCTGCAGTTGAGTGACTCCCACTGCTCAGACACCTGTAAGTGGCCCCAGGCTCATGTCAGACCCAAGGACACTGGGGGGGGGGGGGGAGGGGTCAACAACAGGTCCAGTTCTGACCACGGAGTCAGTGCTCCCCCTTGTTTCCTTGTCTGTCTGAATGAGCCCCGAGACTGCTGCTCCTCATCCCCTCTGGTCCTACCACTACTGGTACCCAGAGACAGCTCAGGCCCCACAAGTGTTCCCAAGGCAGGTGAGCAACTCCTGGTGCTCCACTGCCCCCTCCACCAATTCCGCCCTCTCCTTCCCCTGTCTCCTGACTATTCAACCCCAACACTGGGCTGGACCCAGCCTCCCAGGGCCTGACAACTCACAAAAACCTTCTGCCTGGGAGGGGCACAGGCTTCCCCCAGCACTGCAGACACGTGATCCTCCCCCCAACTCCACTCCACTCGCAGACCCCTCATGCTCCTCCAGGTCCTGGCCAGCAGCCCTGACACCTGCCCCCCTCTCCAACTGGGGGGCCTGAGCCCCACCGCTCCCTCAAAGGAGAACCAAGTGCTGGGTGAGCACCTAACACTGACGGTGCAATTCTTTCAGGCTCTCCACAGAGCTCACATTGCTCTGGGGTAGAAGGGAGCCCTCAATCGGACCCAACCATTCCTCACACCCTGTCTCAGACAGGACAGTCCGATCAGCACAGCCACGGGAAGGCAGAAACACAGGCCAGGAGACGGAGCTTCCACCTCCAGCAGGTGAGAATGCAGCCAGCGGGGAGGAACCTGTATGTGTATGTGCCCAGAGGCCTTTATTCCTACAGCCTGTGAGGACAGAGGGGCTGTCAGGAAGTTTCCCCGTCAATCCCACTCACAAAAGGCCCTTCTGAGGAAAGGGAAAATCCAGAAGAGGAAAAGACTTAAAAGATATAAACACCCAAGATGTAGACAGACTGGTCATTACCTGGCCAGGAACTTGAACCCTGGACCCTCAGATTAAAAGTCTGATGCTCGACCAACTGAGCTAGCCAGGCTCACAATCTGAAGGGGAAGTTCATGCAGAAGATAAACTAGTCAAGAAAAAGAGAGTGGGAAACACTAGAGGAAACCTGCTGCTCTCTCTCCTCCCAGCCCTAGCCCTGGCCTGATCCTCCATCCAGAGCCCTGAGGCTCTTTGCCAGCACCATGCCCCAGTCAACTCCACCCTCCCCAAACTCTAGAAGGCCCAGCTCACCAACCTGGCCACACTTACAGCCTCCTCTTCAGCCCTGACTAACAGGGAGGAGTATTAAGTCTCCCTCCCTCAGGCCCCCCTTCAGTATTCCTGGGTAAAGACCAACACCGCCCGAGTGACTTTGGGCCAGTAGGTGTGTCGGTGCCGTTCCTGGTGGGATCAACTGTGAGTGCCAAATCAGGACAAATTGCTTCTATAAGGGCAACTACAGCCCAAAGCTGGGGTTTCTCCACTCTAAGGCACCAAACCAGCCAAATAGAAAAGACTTTGGTTTCACCCCACCGGCTAACCACATGTCACACAAGCAATCCCGTTAGACACTCCAGAATTCCAGTATCACCACCAGCAGCCACCTGTCCTGGGGTCCACTGGTTATGAAAACCAATCCCCCAAATAAAGAAAATGGTTCTCCCCAATTCCAAAGAATCAGGCCCCTTTGTGCTGAATGTCCTGCTCCCTTCAGCTCTGGAACCTCTTCCCGGCCACTCAGGCCGATGTTCTGGCTTCAGCTAAAGCACCAGGCAGGAGTTGGAATTTGGGCATCACAAAGGCCAGGGCCTGAGCCCCAGGTGTTTCCACTCTAGCCTCTGCCATTCCTGACTTGCCATAGAAAATGGGCAGATGCCCAGGCTAGCGTGTGGAGGATTTTCCCTCTTCCAATGTTCGCCTGTCCCTGTTTCGAGGGGGATGGTAAATGGCACCTTTGGAGCCTGGGTGTTTCTCTGCTTCTCCCCAGCTTGAGAAAAGCCTCTTGGGGAAAAATCTCCTGATACCTTGCAAAAGTGACACCTTGAGTGGGAACCATCAGAGACAACCCCCTGCCCTCCAGTGGGGCTGGCCCTGCTTTCCTACTGTCTTCTGGTGTTGGCCTCAGAGTATCAGCAGCCGTCCTGCATGCTGGTCTGTGGGAGGCCTTCAGTGGTGTTTGGCATGGCAGGGAACAGGCCGGCTGGGTGACTTGTGAGTCTCTGCTCCCCTCCTCTTGCCCCACCCTCAATTGATTTGCGGTTTTTAAGGCTTCTCTTGGAGCTGTCAGCACCAGCCACCTCTGCTCTAGGTGCACAGAGGAGGAGAGATGAGCTGGGCTCCAGCCTGGGACTCTTCCTCCCTTCTGACTAGCCCTGAATATAAAGCTGGGCCCTGGGACTCCTTCCTTTAAATGCCATGTGGGGAAGAGGAAAAACCTGGCAGCTGGAGGGACCAAAGCTGTGGAGATCAGATGAAGCAACAAGAAACCCAACAACCAGGTCAACCCACAGGAATCTCTAGCCAGACTGTCACATTCCAATCTCCAGTGGGCATCAGTCACCCAGCAGGGGAGGGAAGACATTCCTCTGGTTCACCCAGATCGAGAGGAGCGAAAGAGATGAAGTTCCAGGGCTTCACAGCAGACAGCCATAGCTCCAGGGGACCCCACAGAGATTTGAACTCAGATAACAGGATTCAGAGTCCTAAGTGCTGATCATCACACCATGGGATCTGCTACTGTTTCCTTTTCTGGACCCCTGTGACTCTCAGCTGGCTGGCTCGCACTCTGCACTTACTGCTTCCCCCCAGCGGTTTCCTCAGGCTGGATTCTCTCTCCTCCTCCCTCCTCCCTGCACTGGGCTGTCCACGTGCCCTCTGCCACGTCAATCCGGTCAATGTGACTCCTGGCCTAGCCCTGCAGAATAGTGAACCCGTCTGCGGCTGGTGTGGGCTCGGGTGAGAGGAATTGAAAGCTGTCGCCCGCCCGTCAAAGGTTCAGCTCTGCAGAAACAAGTCCTCTAAGCCGCCCTTGCTACAGACCTGCGCCAGGTAGTGCTCATGGTGAAAACGTTTCCTCTGATGGTCGGGAAAACGGGACCCGCAGGCCTCAGTCCGGCTGATCGAATTAAAATCCCCCCAGCAGCAAACGCCGTGTGGTCTAGAGGAAGGGAGCCAGTTCCGTCCATTGATCTTTCCGCTTGCGCCTTAACTGGGGACCATACACATTAATATCGGGGTACCCAGTGCAAAGGAGAACAACGTCCCCCAGTAATGCCCTCCCTAGTCAGAGCCCCACCACCTTCCGTACTCGCACCGCGAATGGGAAGAAAAGACTCCAACCCCATCATTCCTCCCTGGCCTGGAGACCCAGAGAGACGGGCCCTTCCCCCGATCACCCTCTGCCCATTGAGCTCCCCGAAAGTCATTAACGTGCATTTCCTGGACACCCACCATGTCCAAGTGCAGCTGCTCCAAAGCACCGAACATCAAGTGCCACCTCCTGGGCCCCAAATCCCCATCAGATTCCAGGTGGACACGTTCACAGATGCCCCTTCCCCAGTCCTGCCCTCGCTCAACTGTGCAGAGCAGATTTCTTCCCCAGTCCCTGCACCCTCTGGCACCATCTCCCAGGGCTGCCCTGCCTCTCTCCTCCTGCCATATTGGGTCAAAGAAGTCATGTGGGTAAGACACCTCCTGTCTCTCATTGGTACAGATCAGGGGGGCCAACTAGAGGCACAAGCCCAGGCTCTATAGTCCTGCTGAAGATCTCAAATCACACACTCCCCTCAGGTACAGGTGCTCCTAGGCTCTCAGAAAACAGGCTGTCACTGCACAGAGAAGGATGAACAGGCCAGTTAAAGTCTGGGATTGAACCAGACACCTTCAGATCTTCAGTCTAACGCTCTCCCCACTGAGCTACCTTGGCAGGGAAAAAGGACACCCCTGGGAATGGGCCCTGAAGACAAGACTCACTTTCTCCTGCCTCGCTCAGCTTGACTCGCTCTTCACCCCATTCCTGCCTGAGATCCCGGGTTGACCTGGTGGCGGGAGGGGACTGGGGGCCAGTGGCGCAGGGAGGAAGTTGAGCTGGTCCCTGGGCTAGACTAGACCCTGGTGGAGAGAGTCTGGCTGCCACTTGCCGCCCCCCCCTGTTGTCCTGGCTTCCCCACTGGACGTCACTGGGGGAGGGAAGTGGGGTTCTGCCTCCCGGAAGTGGGGTTCTGCGGCGGGTGGGGGGTGAAGAGGAGAGCAGGAGGTGGGGGAGGGGGAGGAGGTGAGCAGTGAGCAATTTGCAGGGGGGTGAGGAGCGGTAGGTGGGGGGTGAAAAGGCGGCTGTTAGCAGTGAGCCAGCAGTGGGCGGGGGAGGGTGAGGAGTCAAGCAGTGGGCGGGAGGGTGAAGATACAAGTGGCGGGCCGGGAGGGTGAAGAGGTCAGAGCCGGGCTGGCGAGGGGGAAGGTGTGCGGGGAGCCAGCGGGGTTCTCAGCATGAGCAGGAGGGTTTCTGGCAGGGGAGTGAGGAGCAGAGGGGCAGGTGGGAGGACTGAGGATGGACTCAGCAAGCCAGTGTTAGGCCAGAGGGTGAGGAAGAATAGGTGGTGGGGCTGAGTTGGGGGGCGGGACCTGGGGTAGAGCGGGGGAGCAGTGGGGGTGGACTGGGGGTGGAGCCAACTGCACCTGAAAGTATCCGGATATTTTCCTGTTGTGATCTGGTCACCTGCCCCTGTGCTTTGGGAGCCAGGTTTACGGGGTGAATTCTGGATTTCAGCTGATGTCAAACCGGGGCCCTGTGATTATTTACTCATTTCTGTGACATAGAAATACTGAAGCACACACACCTGTGATGGCCGAGTGGTTAAGGCGTTGGAGTCGAAATCCAATAGGGTTCCCCTGCGCAGGTTCAAATCCTGCTCACAGTGAGGCCTGTATTTTAGCCAGTCTCTAACCAAGACAATTCCCCTCTACACCCCTGAGACACTCTCCATTCTCTCCCCACCCCAAGGAAATCCTGGTCTGCTCCTTTCGTAGAGATGCGGGGACAGAACCTCACACTGTGTCCCTGAGGTGTTGGGGAAATTCTCAGCACCTGAAGCCTCTGCTGCTTCTCTAGTGCCCCAAGATCAGCCCTAACCCCGGCTGCTGCTCCTCTCTACAGTGTGAAAGTCCCCAGGTCAGTGCAGCCAGAGGCACTGGTCCCAGGGGTGCTATGGGGCTGCAGCACCAACAGAAAAAAATTGGTGCTCAGCACCCCGGCCCAGCACCTCCCACCTGCTAGCAAGCCAGGCTGACAGACTCATCCCCTTCGCCCCCAGAGCCCACCACCTTGCCTGCCAGTGATCAGCTGTTCAGTGCTGTGCAAGAGGCATTGGGGTGGTGGGAGCTGAGACAGGAAGGGGTGGGGGAGGGAGAGGAATGGGGAAGGAAGGCTCAGGGCAGGGTGGGAAGAGATGGAAGGGGATGGGGGTTGGTGGAACAGGTGGAGTGGGGGGCAGAGCCTGAGGTGGAGCAGGGGGGGGATGTTGCACTCTGTGTGATGTCATTTTTGTGTGACAACAACATCCCAGAGAGAGAAGCAGCAGAACTAGGAGTCACCAAATGAAATGAATTAAATGAAATGAATAGGCACCAAGGTTAAAACAAGTATTTCTTCACACGACACAGGGTCAACCTGTGGAACTCCTTGCCAGAGGATGTTGTGAAGATCAAGACTATTCCAGGGTTCCAAAAAACCCTGTTAGATAAGTTCACAGAGGATGAATCCGTCAATGGGCTGGTCAGGGATGGTGTCTGGTGTTGCCAGAAGCTTGTAATGAGCAACAGGGGATGGATCACTTGTTCATCCTCTCCGGAGCACCTGGCACTGTTAGAGGACAGGATACTGCACTAAATGGACCTTCTGTGTCACCCACTAGGGCCATTCCTATGTTTTGACCCCCCCTGTCCTCTTCCATGGTCTACTCGTTGCTTCTCTGCAGCTGCTCCTTCTCTCTCCCTCTCCTCAGCACCTGGCCCCACAGCACTTCCTGCCAGCCACAGACTGTGAATTCTAGGCCTGCTCCTCTGGTCATCTCCTCATTCCTAGGGACTGCTCAGGAGAAAGGGGCCTTTCCAGGAAACAGCCACAGCTTCCGGGAATCCCTGTGGGGCTGTTGGCTCTGGACAGACCCAGGGGTCATTTGGAGTCACAAGGCAGCTTAAAAAGTAGAGCATCCAGACAAGGGCTTGAACCATGGCCCCTCAGATTAAGAGCCGGGTGCTCTGGAAACTGAGCTACCCAGGATCATTTAAGCCACCCCCCCCCCAGCTGAAAAAGTGAGTGTCAGAGCCAGCAATGGTCTTTAGTTCTGTCTCTTGCTATCCCACAAGGGCTTTTCCTCCACCCCTTGAGGCAGGAATGACTCACTGATGATTCACCTGGCTACTCCTCCACCCAAAGCAGTCACCCTGCACCACAGACTATTGTCCCTTCCCCTGGCCCTTAGCCCAAAGAGCTCTGGACCTGGGCTCCAGCAGGGTTTGGGGATGGGGCGGGATCTCAGCTGCAGTTCACGCCCTGCTATGGGGTTGCAATGAGGCTGCCCAGTCTGCACTTGTAGGGAGGTTCCCCCAGGATGTGGCCCTGCAGAGGCTGCAGGAGACAGGCAGGTGACAGCGGGGGAAGGGGCGACACAGGAGCTCTCAGCAGCAGGGGGAGGGACGATGCCCTGGAGCAGTGAGGCAGAGTGACCAGAGCAAACTGAGAGACAGCGGGAGTGGGGGCAGCAGAAGCTGAGGTATCACTCAAGGCCTTCCCCTCCCCCACCCCGGGGTCTTTCCTGCCCAAGGGGGGTGGGGTTTGGTGGAAGGAGAGCGGAGGGTCTGTTAAAGGGACATTGCATTCGCCTCTCACACCACAAGGTGAGAAACTGAGGTGAAGGGCCCTGCCCAGCGCTCTGGGGTTGGGATTTTCCTTACGATGTAGATTTGAATTTAAGATCCTAGATTTGAGTTAACTGCGATTAATCAACAGCCCTCATTTGTACTATATGAATTAAACCCAGAACTTTATTTCCTCCAGCCTAGACATTAATGTCCCTTCATTTTTCTCTCTCCTACCAAGAAGGAACTGAATTTTGTGACTCTCTGGAAATTGCAGTCAGATTTCATTTGGGGAATTCAGTCTCTGTGTCTGTGGGTTGATGTTTTCCTCACGCTGTTCATTGCAGGCACTGAACTCCAAAGGGAGAGCTAAGGGCTGAGAGACTCTGGACACTTACCTGGCAGAGCTACGTCTCTCTGGGTGTGAGAAATCCCCCTCGTAACCAGTGTAGTTCAGCTGATCTAAGCCCTAGTGTAGACAGCGCTTTGTGGATGGAAGATTTTTTTCTGTCAACCTGGCTACTACACGGATGGAGCCAGATGCAGGACTTTGGCAGGGAGGCTTACGCCTGAGGGATTGGGGTGTGGCGGATGGACCAGCTGTCTAGGGGTGGTAATTCATTCACACTGAGGAATAAAAAGGAGGAGGAGGAGAAAGGCAGTGGCCCTGGAGAAAAAGAATAGGGGGTCCTGGGACTTTTTTGCCTCGTGTTTGCCTGCCTGATTGTCTTGGGGTGGTAGGGGGGTAAAGGCTTCCAACATGCCTGGCTTGCTCAGTTGATAGACTATTAAGTTGTTAGTCTGATGGTCCGGGGTTTAAGCCCCTCCAAAGGCATTTAGCTTTTAAGTTGCCTTGTGTGCCGGGAGCCAAATGGTTCCTGTTGGTGTCCAGAGCCAGAGTCAAGGGGGGTCTGGTCCAGCTATTATGGCAACTTCCTGGCTTATATATGATCCTGTGGACTTGGCTAGAGAGAAGATCTGAGTCTCCACTCACCGACCCGGCTTAGAAAAGGTGGAGGCCAGACAAAGCTGTAACCTGATTTCAAGAACACTTCAGTTTCTTACATGCCCTATAGTTGTAGCCGAGAAATCCAGGCCATCAGAGAGACCAGGGAAGAGCTTGTATAATGGGCCAACTACTGCTGGGAAAAGAGAGACGCTGGCATTTGGTTTCTCTTTCTCCCCACCAACAGCTGCTCCAATAGTAGAATGACCTCCCCTGCCTTGTCTCACCTCCCTTTCCCGTCATTGTCAGGTGTTGTCTCCACTCAGACACTGGAAGGCCACTTGATGCCTTTGGGTCCCTGCCCAGTGAAGCTGAGCGCACAGGCAGACAGCGCTGGTTGAAGCTGGTCCCGTGTCTCAGGTTAGCTGCAGCTCAGTGAACCCCCAGGATTTGAGCAGCCGCAGATCAAGCAGCACTTACAAGGCCGGGGCCATGATATGCATGTACAGATTTGTGTGGGAGTAGATCATTGTGGGAGCGGGAGCAGCCTTCCTAGGCAGGGCCCAAATTGGCACCTGGGACTTGGAGTGGAGAAGAGTGGGGCCCCAGGGCCAGGTCAGGCAGCTCCCAGCAGTGGGGGGCTGTTGTCGGCAGGGACGGCAGTCAGCATCCCCCACCAAGGGGTGAGTGTGCTCGGGGAGTGAGGGTGGTCCTCTCACAGGGAGGGTTTCCCGTAACAGTATAAGTGTGCTTACATCTGTGATTTTCTTCAATGGGGGAATTTCTGTAATAGTAGAAGATATGTTCACTTTTTTTTTTTTTTGGTTATTTCTGTAATAGTAGAAAACTGTGTTCATCTCTTTTTGTCAGTCAAAAAAGAAAGTAAAATATTAAAGTAGTATCTTTAAAGCACATTCTAGTTTTTCCTTAGCCTATGTTGTGATTATTTTGTGTGGTTATTTTCCTAGGACTTTAATACTGTTCTATTCTGCAAGTTGCTCTAGGAAGTCTTGACCCCTGTTTCTCTTTCTTGGCTCAAGATGAGCTGCCTGGCTTCTTTGTTCTCTTTTCTCTGTTTCTAGTCCTTGGTGTGTTTGTGCTTCCCACTGGCCATCCAACAAAATTCTTTTTGAGCCCCGTTATAGTCTTGTCCTTCATAGCATCCTCCGGCAAAGAGTTCCACAGGTTGATTGGGTGTTGTCTGAAGAAATACTTCCTTTTGTTTGTTTTAAATTTGCTGCCTATTCATTTCATTTGGTGACTGCTAGATCATGGACGTAGTGCCATAGAGAGCCCCCGCCCTTGGGACTGTCACCTGATATGCTGCGATTACCTCCGAGCCCACTTTCCCTGCCCACTTGGGACTCCAGAACCCTGCCTTGTCGAGCCAGACAACACAGACCCAGGTCTGGTTCACACCCCCAGAACTGCAGACGTAACTGAAAACAGCTTAGCAGGTAACCTATCCCCAGACACCCCTTTCCCAATGGGAGCCAAACCCCAAAGAAATCCAATTTTACTCAGTATAAAACTTACACAGTGTGAACTCATCAATTGTTCACCCTCGATAACACTGATAGAGTGACATGCACAGCAGTTTGCTCCCCCAGGTATTAATCACTTAGTCTGGATTAATTAATAAGCAAAAGTAATTTTATTAATTATAAAAAGTAGGATTTCAGTGGTTTCAGATAATAACAAAGAAAAAAGTAAGTGACCAAGCAAAATAAAGCAAAAATGTGCTCGTCTATGCCCAATACAGTAATAAACTGACTACAGGTAAAATCTCCCCCTTAGAGATGTTCCAATGAGCTTTTTTCTCAGACTAGACTCCTTCCTAGTCTGGGCCCGATCCTTTCCCCTGATCCAGTCCTTGTTAGTTCCAGCAGGCATCTTAGGTGCAAAGCAGGGGTGTTCTCATGACTGCCCGCCTCTTTTCTTCTCCTCCACCCCCTTTGATAGCTTTGGCAGAAGGCAGGAATCTTTTCTCTCTCTCAATCCCCACCCCGCCCCTTCTACATGGAAGTACCAGGTGACGTGGTCACATAGCATCACATAAGATCTCATTCCTCATTACCCACGGGCTGGCCCACAGGTACACAGGAATGCTAGCAGATAAATAAACCATCCACAGCCAACCGTCCTAGTCAATGGGAGACATCGAGATTCTCAGTCAACCTTTGGCAGACTCACCATAGGACTCAAGAGTTGTACTTCACCTTTCTAGCTTCAGATACAAGAATGGCACATGGATACAACTAGGCTGAGCACACTCAGTAGATTACAGGCTGTGTGTGTTATTTGGGTCATCTACTGAGGCGGGCAGAGACTCTCTGGGGACAAGAAGTAGAGTTCCCAGTGAGATGTGAGATGTAATTTTATGGAGCCAGATGCAGGACTTTGGCAGGGAGGCTTAAGCCTGAGGGATTGGGGTGTGGCGGATGGACCAGCTGTGGTAATTCATTCACACTGAGGAACAAAAAGGAGGAGGAGGAGGAGAAATCTTGCTCATAGGCAGTGGCCCTGGAGAAAAAGAATAGGGGGTCCTGGGACTTTTTTGCCTCGTGTTTGCCTGCCTGATTGTCTTGGGGTGGTAGGGGGGTAAAGGCTTCCAACATGCCTGGCTTGCTCAGTTGATAGACTATTAAGTTGTTAGTCTGATGCTCCGGGGTTTAAGCCCCTCCAAAGGCATTTAGCTTTTAAGTTGCCTTGTGTGCCAGGAGCCAAATGGTTCCTGTTGGTGCCCAGAGCCAGTCAAGGGGGGTCTGGTCCAGCTATTATGGCAACTTCCTGGCTTATATATGATCCCGTGGACTTGGCTAGAGAGAAGATCTGAGTCTCCACTCACCGACCCGGCTTAGAAAAGGTGGAGGCCAGACAAAGCTGTAACCTGATTTCAAGAACACTTCAGTTTCTTACATGCCCTATAGTTGTAGCCGAGAAATCCAGGCCATCAGAGAGACCAGGGAAGAGCTTGTATAATGGGCCAACTACTGCTGGGAAAAGAGAGACGCTGGCATTTGGTTTTTCTTTCTCCCCACCAACAGCTGCTCCAATAGTAGAATGACCTCCCCTGCCTTGTCTCACCTCCCTTTCCCGTCATTGTCAGGTGTTGTCTCCACTCAGACACTGGAAGGCCACTTGATGCCTTTGGGTCCCTGCCCAGTGAAGCTGAGTGCACAGGCAGACAGCGCTGGTTGAAGCTGGTCCCGTGTCTCAGGTTAGCTGCAGCTCAGTGAACCCCCAGGATTTGAGCAGCCGCAGATCAAACAGCACTTACAAGGCCGGGGCCATGATATGCATGTACAGATTTGTGTGGGAGTAGATCATTGTGGGAGCGGGAGCAGCCTTCCTAGGCAGGACCCAAATTGGCACCTGGGACTTGGAGTGGAGAAGAGTGGGGCCCCAGGGCCAGGTCAGGCAGCTCCCAGCAGTGGGGGGCTGTTGTGGGCAGGGACGGCAGTCAGCATCCCCCACCATGGGCTGAGAGTGCTCGGGGAGTGAGGGTGGTCCTCTCACAGGGAGGGTTTCCCGTAACAGTATAAGTGTGCTTCCATCTGTGATTTTCTTCAATGGGGGAATTTCTGTAAGAGTAGATGTGTTCATTTATTTTTGTGTGTGTATGGTTATTTCTGTAATAGTAGAAAACTGTGTTCATCTCTTTTTGTCAGTCAAAAAAGAAAGAAAAAATATTAGAGAAGTACCTATCCTTTAAATCGTTTGTAACCTATCCTTTAAATCGGCTACTGTGCCCAGTGACTGGAAGATAGCTAATGTACCGCCAATATTTAAAAAGGGCTCTAGAGGTGATCCTGGCAATTACAGACCAGTCAGTCTAACGTCCGTACCGGGAAAATTAGTTGAAACAATAGTAAAGAATAAAATTGTCAGACACATAGAAGAGCATAAATTGTTGGGCAAAAGTCAACATGGTTTCTGCAAAGGGAAATCGTGTCTTACTAATCTATTAGAGTTCTTTGAAGAGGTCAGCAAACATGTGGACAAGGGGGATCCGGTGGACATAGTGTACTTAGATTTCCAGAAAGCCTTTGACAAGGTCCCTCACCAAAGTCTCTTACGTAAATTAAGCTGCCATGGGATAAGAGGGAAGATCTTCTCATGGATTGAAAACTGGTTAAAAGACAGGGAACAAAGGGTAGGAATAAATGGAACTTTTTCAGAATGGAGAGGGGTAACTAGTGGTGTTCCCCAAGGGTCAGTCCTGGGACCGATCCTATTCAACTTATTTATAAATGATTTGGAGGAAGGGGTAAACAGTGATGTGGCAAAGTTTGCAGATGATACTAAACTGCTCAAAGTAGTAAGGACCAAAGCAGACTGTGAAGAACTTCAAAAAGATCTCACTAAACTAAGTGATTGGGCAACAAAATGGCAAATGAAATTTAATGTGGATAAATGTAAAGTAATGCACATTGGAAAAAATAACCCCAACTATACATACAATATGATGGGGGCTAATTTAGCTACAACCAATCAGGAAAAAGACCTGGGAGTCATTGTGGATAGTTCTCTGAAGGCATCCACGCAGTGTGCAGCGGCAGTCAAAAAAGCAAACAGGATGTTAGGAATCATTAAAAAAGGGATAGAGAATAAGTCGGAGAATATCTTATTGCCCTTATACAAATCCATGGTGCGCCCACATCTTGAATACTGCGTACAAATGTGGTCTCCTCCTCTCAAAAAGGATATACTGGCACTAGAAAAGGTTCAGAGAAGGGCAACTAAAATGATTAGGGGTTTGGAACGGGTCCCATATGAAGAGAGATTAAAGAGGCTAGGACTTTTTAGCTTGGAAAAGAGGAGACTAAGGGGGGATATGATAGAGGTATATAAAATTATGAGTGGTGTGGAGGAAGTAAATAAGGAAAAGTTATTTACTTGTTCCCAAAATAGAAAAACTAGGGGCCACTCAATGAAATTGGCGTGCAGCAGGTTTAAAACAAATAAAAGGAAGTTCTTCTTCACACAGCGCACAGTCAACCTGTGGAACTCCTTGCCTGAGGAGGCTGTGAAGGCTAGGACTATAACAGGGTTTAAAAGAGAGCTGGATAAATTCATGGAGGCTAGGTCCATAAATGGCTATTAGCCGGGATGGGTAATGAATGGTGTCCCTAGCCTCTGTCTGTCAGAGGGGGGTGATGGATGGCAGGAGAGAGATCGCTCGATCATACCTGTTAGGTTCACTCACTCCGGGGCACCTGGCATTGGCCACTGTCGGTAGACAGGATGCTGGGCTAGATGGACCTTTGGTCTGACCCAGTATAGCCGTTCTTATGTTCTTATGTTAAATCTAATAGGTGATGTTTTCCCTTTTCAAATCGCTGTGTGTTTCAAAAGCAGAAGTTAAAAGTAAAAGACAATCAAAATTCTGGTAAGGAAGAGTCTTTAAGTTTTGAATAGCTCTGGATCCAAAAGCAAGCAGGAAAGTGTCTGTGTTAATGCAAATTACCTAACTGAAAAGGTAAAAGTCACTGAAACCTGGCCTGCCTATGAAACAAAAACAAGAAAATATGGGGGTAATTCCTCTGTCTTGCCTGCATTCAATAAAGGTATTCGTATAAAAAAGTATATTTTAAGCAATGACTGACTGCCCCAGAGAGGTAGACATATGTTCTTTCTGTCTTTCAGAAAATCAGAAAAAAATGATGCCAATATACCATGCATTTATTGGCACAATAGGGATTGTGTTTTGTGTTCTATATCCTGCTGTGTGGTGTTTGTCTTGTGGCTAGAACTGTTGTGTTTAATTTTTCATAGGACAGCCTAGTTCAAAACCAAATAGAAGGGTTAAATTAAAATGCAAATACTTGTTTTATTCAATTTGGCACACGAAGGGTTTTGGATAATACCAGGGAACTTGATACACTAAAGTTTAATACACTTCCTAAAGTAAGAAGAAATTCCTATATACACTATATTCTATGAGACCTTCTTGCAATTCCTATATACACTATATTCTATGAGACCTTCTTGCAATTCCCATACACACTATATTCTATGAGACTTTCTTGTAATTCCTATACACAGGGGGCTCTGGCCGGGCGGGGCGCGGGAAGGGGGCGCTGGGCCAGCGGGGTGGAGGCGCCTGGGCACGGCCCGGCCAGCTGCGTCTGGCCTAGCCGATGCCGTTGGAGTGGGGGAGGAGGGGGCTGAATGAGCGGGGGGCCATGGGGGGGAGGGGGAGGCTGAATGAGCGGGGGGAGGGCTGTGGGGGGAGGAGGGGAGGCTGAACAAGCAGGGGGGCCTTCGAGTGGGGGGGGCTGAGTGGGGGGCATGCTTGGAGTGGAGGGGCTGAGAGGGGGGGCTTGGAGGGGGGGGGGGCGTTACTGTTGGCCCATGTCCACGGGCTTTTACACTAGTACAATATAGTCTATGACACCTTCTTGCAGTTGTTTGAAATAAACTGCTTCTGACTTGTTCTTTGGATGTAACAAGTGAAGACTCATCTTTTCTTCCACAATTTGGTGCCATGACTCAGATGGACATGCCCGGTGACTAGCAGCGACTCCTGCAATCTTTTCCCATTCGAGAGTGGACAAGTCTGGCTTCAGGATGGCAAAGTTGGTACAAAGATGGTATAAATCTGGTATAAAGCTTGAGGATGACAAAGTTGGTATAAGGCTGGTATAAGGCTTGAGGACGGCAAAGTTGGTATTAAGATGGTTTAAATCTGGTATGAAGCTTGAGGACGGCAATGCTGGTATCAAGTTGGTATAAAGTTTGAGGACGGCAAAGTTGGTCTAAGTCAGTGCTTCTCAATTATTTTCTGTCATGCCCCCCCTAGGAAGAAGAAAACATTTCGCACCCCCGCGCGACTGTAAATAGTATCATTTGTCTATAAAATTGTTATAAGTACACCTCTGCATAACACTGTATCCTTATTAACGTATATGAGAATAAAAAAAGAAAGAAATGTGGATCAATTTACAACAAAGAATAGCTTTATTAACTGTAGCAGAAAAGATTTAAAGGAGCACAATATTAAAAAAAACTTTAACCTGCAAAACAAAAATATATAAAATAATTTGAGCTGATTTTTTAATCAGAGGTGATGTCTGGATTAATGGCTACAATGAGCACGTTTTGCAATGCATAGCTTTTCGAAGCGGGGTTTGAAGCAGGACACAGCAACTCTCAGCTCCTTCTCAATGTGTAGCCGAGACCTGTATTTGCTTTTCAGAGCAGCAACAGCAGAGAAGCCAATCTCACACAAGTAAGAAGTTGCAAATGGAAGAAGAATGTGCTCTTTGTCCTAAGAGTGGATATTGCTTCTCCACACTCAGCCAGAATTCACTCAGTGTCTGGGATGTGAAACTTAGTCTCAATATGGAGTCAGATGTGATTTCTATGAACTGCTCCTCCTCTGCAAGACTGAAGCCAGTAGGAGCTGGTGCATTAAAAGGATCTCTCACCCAGTCATACTGGGAACTGTTTTCAGGAAAGTACTTTGTAAAGAATCCTATCAGTGATGAAATATGCTGCTTAAAATATGGAATCACTGAGGTGGCATCATAGTCAGTAGTGTCAACAAATTCCTGCAAGTTCTCAAATGACACGGTACTTCCTTTATCAAGTCGCCTGCCCCACATTGCAAGCTTTCGAGTGAAAGAGTTGATCTTGTCTGTGGCCTGAGGGAGGTGTTGATTTTTCCCTTGAAGCTGTAGATTTAGTTCATTGAGCTTTCCAAATAGGTCACTCAGGTAAGCAAGTTTCATCAGAAAGTTCACATCACTAAACTTTCTTGCAACGTCATACTTGTGCTCCTGCTCCAAAAACATTCTTATCTCCTCTCTGAGCTCAAAAACTCGGGACAACACTTTTCCTCGTGACAGGCACCTTGCTTCACTGTGAAACAGCACAGCTTGATGTTCAGCTCCCATCTCCTGACAGATAGCAGAGAAAACTCTTGTTTTTAGTGGTCTGGTCTTTATTAAATTGACTACTCCTATAATGTCAGTCATAACCTCATTTAATTCAGAGGAAAGGTGCCTTGATGCCAGTGCCTCTCTATGTAAAATACAGTGTGTCCACTCAGCATTAGGTGAGGCCTTCTTGATGAGTGTCCGAAGTCCTTTTCTCATCCCTGCCATGGTCTGTGCACCATCACTGCAAACACCCATGCAATTCTCCCACTTTAGCCCATTCTCAGTCAGGAAGCAGTCTAGCATTTTGAATAGCTCTTCAGCCGTGGCTCTGTCTCTGACATATTTACAAAAAAGTAGATCCTCACATAGGGAATTTGCCATTTCAAAACGTACATAAGCGATAAACAAACAGTCTTTGTTGCTGTCAATTGCTTCATCAAATTGTAAGGCAAAACGTTTATCCTTGAGTTTATCTACCAGCTGTTCGTTAAGATCGTCAGCAATGTCATTTATACGTCTAGCAACGGTGTCATTTGACAGAGGGATAGTTTTTATTTTTGCAGCACTTGCGTCATCCAGCATGACAGAGACCATGTCTAATGCTGCAGGCAGTATCAGCTCTTCTGCTATGGTGTGGGGTTTTTTGCACTGAGCAATTTGGTACGCCACCTTATATGATGCCAACAATGCTCGCTTGTTTTCTGAAGTAGCAGTCAGAAAGTGGGATGATTGTTTGCAATATTCGACACGTTTTCGCTGAAAAAACTCAAGCAGCTCATTAGCGTGATTGGGGTGTAATGTCTTTAAGTGACGACTTAATTTATTTGGCTTCATGCTGTCCGCTGCCAACATTTTTAGACATAGTAAGCACACCGGTCTTTCCTCAACTCCCACCGTAGTCACAGTGAAGCCAAGCACTACATACGCCTCGTCATATTTCCTCGTCTTAGCCTTCAGAAGACTTTCTTTTATCTCCTTCTCTCCCCGCCTGTCTTCTCATCCCTGTTAAAAAAAATTTCATGATGTCACTTGAGGGTCTGCTACACTTCGTGTCTACAAAGAGAAGAGGGCGCAACTGAGAGTGATCCTTTTTAATTGTCAGAAATTTGTAAAATACAAAGATTAAAAGCATAAAAATGAGCCACACCTACATCAGTTGTGGAGCAATGGCAATAAGGCATAGATGGATGAATGCCCCCTACAGGTCGTGTTGACGCGTTTCAAAGCATAATAAAAGCCTTTTCATCAGAACACTGACCTTTTTTGGCTGAATCGGCGGTGTCCCCTTTTATGTGTCTTCAACTCCTTTCTTTTAGGCGTTTTTCTGTACAGAGGACCGATTTCTGGGTCTAAAAGTCACACGTGCGGGTTTGGCCAATCAGGATAGAGCATCATGTCTATCCAATCGGGTCCTTTGCATGTGTCATGTGCGTTGGCGGTCACGTGGTCCTCCGCGTTGGGCTGCTACTGGAGCTGCGCTGGGACAATCTCCAGTGTTCGCGCCGCGCTGCTCCCTCTCTCCAGCCGTAGAGTTGCTAGGCAACCAACGCCGTGTGGGACGCCGCTTGCGAGTGAGTCGGATGATCCGATCTAGAAATCCAATATGACAGTATTTGCCGAGGTCAAACGAGCCCCCCTTTACGGAGCCTCGCGCCCCCCCTGGGGGGCGCGCCCCACTATTTGAGAAGCACTGGTCTAAGTCTGGTGTAAGGCTGGGATAAAGCTTGAGAACGGCAATGTTACTGTAAAGCTGGTATGATGCTTGAGGACAGCAAAGTTGGTATAAAGCTGTAGCGCCAAGGGTCATGAATACTATAAGGGCTCTACCATCAATCAAATGTTAACCCCCCTGTTGGCCCCATAAACCCTGCGCACCAGTCACCAGTAATCCCATCCCATGGGGTGTCACCAGGAACAGCACCGTCACATGGCAATATTACTTCTGGGGTCAAGGAGGACCAGGGCCGGCGACAGGGGGGTACAATGGTTAGAGCTGTACCGGGCCCCGGACTTCAGGGCTACACAGCTCTACTCGTAGTCGTCCCCCCTGGGCACCACACCGCATTTCCCCGGCTGTGTCCGGCGCCGCGGCCGGCTGCCTCCCAAGCCCTTCAGCCGCTGCTCGTCCCGCGCCCCCCCAGGAGCCGCACTGAGGCACCCCCGGCTCCATCGCCACCCCCGCCCCGGCGGCTGCAGAGGACGGCGGGGTGCACCGCTCCCAAGGCACCCCCGGCTGCAGCGCTTCCCCCGCCCACCTGCAAGAGCCAGGCCAGCCCTTGACAGGGGGGGGGGCAGAAATGCTCAGAGTAGGGGGCCCCAAAATTTCTGTCACCGGCCCTGAGGTGGACACATGACCGGAAGCAGCATGGGGCATGGGGCACTGTCTGGAGGATCCTCTGGCCCATTTTCTCCTCTGGCCACGCCACGGGGCACTCATCCCTTTGCTCTTCCAGCCATGCTGCTGCTGCGACCCCCCCCTTTGCGCCTACAGCCCTACTACGGGGGCAGTCACCCCTGTGCACATGGGGCCTGTGACGGGGTCGGTCACTCAGCCGGCGGTGCCCCCGTCTGGTCGTCATGGGAATTAGCTCTTTGACCCCGGAGCGCCCTCTGCCGGCCGACGTCCGCTTCTCCACTCTGGCCCCGTGCCCCTCCCGGACCCCGGAGCCCCTTGCTGAGGGGGCTGCACCCCTGCAGTACCCCCCTGGTCGTAGGGTCTCCCCTCCCTGGGGGGACCCACCACCCACTGTCCCCAACTTGCCTCAGATACCGCCACTGCCAGTCATCACTGGCCTCAGTTCCCTGAGGCCGACTACAGTCTCATGGCTACTCATCAGTGGCAAGAAGGGGTTGGCCTGCTGCTTCTATTACTAGCCCTGGGCCGCCCCCTTGCAATCCCCAGTACCCCGTGGGTCGGGCCTTCTCTAGGTTCAGCAAGCTGGGGCCCTCTCCCTAGAGCTTAGGCTCCCTGGCTCCCAGCTGCCTCGCCCATGCCCTGTCCTAGTCTGGATACTCTGATAAAGGCTCCCTGCAGCCAGGCCCTGTCTCCCTCTGACTACAGAGTAGTCTGACTGCTTCTCTGTCTCCCAGCCCTTATATCCTGGCTGGGCAGTGTTTGGGGCGTGGCCACACAGCTGAGCCAAACTCCCAATCAGCCTGGGAGTTTGCAGGCTCCCAGCCACAGTCCCTTCCCTGGCTGTTTCAAACCCCTTTTGGGGCTTTTCCAAGCCCCTTCCGGTAGGGGGCGGGTGGTCACCCCGCCACACATCCCCCCCCCTTAAGATACCACCAACGGGGAGGGGGGAGAGAGAATCCCTAACGCCCTTGGGCCACTTGCAACTGGGCCCATAGAGCATCCCTCTCTTCCCGCAGGCCCCGCACCACTTGGAGCCATCTCTCTCCCCCTACCACCGTCTGGGTCCCCTCCGTGGCCCTCTTGGCTCCCTCAGGGGGTCCTCCCCCCATTTGGGTTCCCTGGTGGATGGTGTCTACAGCGACCGTCTGGGTCCCAACCACCCTCAGGGCCCCGGTCGCTGCCCCCACATCCCCTTTCAATTTTGGCCCTTCTGGGCCTCTAGGCACCTCTGCAAGCCCCTTCTTCGTTTCCCTACGGGGGCAGTGCCTCCGGATATGGCCTGGCTCTTGGCAGCCCCAACAGGCTCTCTGCCGCTTGGCCGCCCTCGGCCTAGGCTTTGCTGGCCCCTTCTTCTCGGGGTCAGCCCTTCTTATATGGCCCAAGTCCTGGTTTAGCCTCCTGCGGGTGGGGCAGTCTTCCTTCAGATGCCCCCTCTGACCGCAGGCCCAACATAGTCCCCCCCACCTGGGTTTCCTCACCCAGCGGGGTAGGCGAGGGCTGCACCCTTGCCCGGGGTACACCCTCCTGCCCCCAGTCCAATAGGGACAGTCCTTTCTTAAATGTCCTGGCCTTCCGCAGGCATAACAAGTCTTCTGCTCTGCGCCTAGCCTCCTGGCCCTGGTGCCAAAGTCCTCCTCTCTCCCCAGGAACCCCTTCCTGAGGAGCTTGACTAGGGCTCGCTGCTCCTTCATGAGCTGCCCTATCTGTCCCTGGAGGGCTTTTATCTCCTTCAGGCTCCCCTGGCCTTCCCGGGCCCCCCTCAGGTCTTCTGCCCCCTTCTTCGGGCCACTTGACCCTGGGGCCCAGCCGGGGATGACCTCTGGGGTCTCAAAAAAATATGCCCCAGCATATACTGGTTCCATAGTCCCAAAAAAAGTCTCTCAGGCAATTCCAGTCCTTGCCTCAGTTTCCCGGCACTCTCTGCTCTCCGTGCCCTGCCCCTTGTATCAGGGGCGGACCGCTAGTGCCTGCATTCTCCACCACGTGTAACAGGGTCGGTCACTCACCCTGCGGCGCCCCCATCTGGTCATCACGGGAATTAGATCTTTGACCCCGGAGCGCCATCTGCCGGGCCGACGTCCGCTTCTCCACTCTGGCCCTGTGCCCCTCCCGGACCCCGGAGCCCCTTGCTGAGGGTGCTGCACCCCTGCAGTACCCCCTGGTCTTAGGGTCTCCCCTCCCTGGGGGAACCCACCACCCACTGTCCCCAACTTGCCTCAGATACCGCCACTGCCAGTCATCACTGGCCTCAGTTCCCTGAGGCCGACTGCAGTCTCGTGGCTACTCATCAGCGGCAAGAAGGGGTTGGCCTGCTGCTTCTATTACTAGCCCTGGGCTGCCCCCTTGCAATCCCCAGTACCCCGTGGGTCGGGCCTTCTCTAGGTTCAGCAAGCTGGGGCCCTCTCACTAGAGCTTAGGCTCCCTGGCTCCCAGCTGCCTCGCCCATGCCCTGTCCTAGTCTGGATACTCTGATAAAGGCTCCCTGCAGCCAGGCCCTGTCTCCCTCTGACTACAGAGTAGACTGACTGCTTCTCTGTCTCCCAGCCCTTATATCCTGGCTGGGCAGTGTTTGGGGCGTGGCCACACAGCTGAGCCAAACTCCCAATCAGCCTGGGAGTTTGCAGGCTCCCAGCCACAGTCCCTTCCCTGGCTGTTTCAAACCCCTTTTGGGGCTTTTCCAAGCCCCTTCCGGTAGGGAGCGGGTGGTCACCCCGCCACAGGGCCACTGGCAGCAGCTTGCATAGGGGGGCAGCAGCAGCTTCTCCACATGCCTGCTCGGCTGGGGCCCGTAGGGCTGGACAAATCGACGCTGTGGGTCGAATCCAGCCCCCGGGCCGTAGTTTGGAGACCCCTAGTCTTCCTTACCCCTCTAAGAACTCCTCTCACTGTCCCTTGCCAATCAGGAGGAGTTTCAGCCACTGGGGACCACCCCAAGGAGAGATTTTAAGAAGTGGGGGAAATTCTGGGGTGGGGTGACCAATCCAGAAGTGGTTCGTGTGATCCCTCTGAGAACTCCTACCATCGCCCTCTACCAATTGCGATGGATTTTGGCCACAGAGGAGAACCCCAAGAGGAGATCTGACCAAAATGGGACAGGTTGCATGAGGGAGGTGAAGCACCCGAAGAGGGTCATGTGACCCCTCTAAGAACTCCTCCCAATGCCCTCTGCCGATCAGAGTGCAGCACCATCACCCCATAATTCCCAGCACTGGGCAGAGGAGGCCATCTCTTACCTGGGACACGTGTTTTAGAAATTGCGGATAGGCTGAGAGGAAACATGGACTCCTTTATCACCCCAGAGAGAACTAAGGATTTTGTTTAAGCCCCAGAGGTTTTCGACCATCCATGGAGAAAGCGCTACATCCGTGACAGATTCAAAGAGGATGAGGGAGCAGCCGAGAGGATCCCTTTGGCCCAGCCATTGACGGATACGCCAGAAGCCAAACCCAAAGACCAACCGCTGTGGCAAATTGCCAGCACTATTATGATGGGTCCCATGCTTTCTCTTCTTGAGGGGGGGGGGTCAGGGCACCATTTCTTGCCCCTGAACAGCATATTAACTGCCCCACTAGTATCCTAGAGTCGGGGAATAGAGAGGGAGAGACCCGGATGCACCCTCTACTCCGGGTCCCAGCCCAGGGGCCCTAGGGATAGCAGTAAACCACTTGAACAAGTGATTCCTTCCCCTAGGCTACTTCCCTCTCCTGCCCTCCAGCTTGTGGAGCTTCCTGCCCTCCCTCTGCACAAGCCAAGTGTCCCTTTACCTAGGGTCTTGGTCTTCTTAGCCCACCACAGCACTTCTCCAAACTCTCCTCTGCTTCCCTACAAACTGATCTCTGCTCCAACACCGAACACTCTGTTTCAACTCCTCCAAATTGCTCTCTGCTCTAACACCAATCCACTCTGCTCCAACTCCTTCAAACTGCTCTCTGCTCCAACTCAATCCACTCTGCTCCAACACCTTCTCACTGCTCTCTGCTCCCACTCCTCTCTGCTCCCACTCTGCTCCAACTCCTTCCTCTGTCTGACCAAAGCAGGGGGTTCAGGTGCCTTAATTGGCTCCAGGTGCTCCCACCAACCTATAGCAAACTTTCTTCCCTCTACAGGGTATAAGGCTCCCCTCTGACACTCTCCTGCTCCCCTCTGGCCATGCTGTATAACACCGCTCATGCGACACTCCGATGAGCATGGTGGCCTCTTGTCATCCACCACTCTGTAGGAGGAAGGCGATCGTGGCTTGGGGGAGTTACCGGTGATACGCATGGCCTTGGAGTTTAATGGGTGATTTTTCCACGGTTGTGACCCCTGTTGTGAAAAAGCACAAAACCCTATGACAGGGACAACATTTGGGATTCTTTATTACAAGACGCAGCTCAAGACTGACTATCTGAAACGACTTGGTTTTGTAGTGAGGATTCTTTGGGAACACGAGTAGGAGGCAATGAAAGAAACATAGAGGGAGCTTGTAGGCTTTTTAAACCGAGCCCAGTTACTCCAGCCTCTCGTGCCTTGGGATGCTCTTTATCGATGATGAAACAGTCTGAGTGTCTTGGAAGCATTGAAAAGATCCGTCGTCTGTCTCTGGCAATACCAATGTTTTCACAGCCTGTTTCGAACTATACAACCTCCTAGACAGGTTGCAAGAACAGGTTGCAAGGTACCACAACACTGACTCAGTGATATTTGTGAAAAGGGAGGGTGTCTGGAATCCCTTTCTGGGGGATTATTTAGGGGACCTCACAAGCGAGATCCCGCCAGATCAACACATCACCGAGTTTGTGTGGGCAGGCCCGAAAACATATGAAAAGGCCCACATGAAAGTCAAAGGTATTACCCTGAACATAGCAAACTGTGGGCTGGTCTTCACTTGGGGGAGGGATAACGTAGAATAACGTAGCTGAAGTCGGCGTATCTTCAGCCGATTTACCTGCAATCCTCATGGAAGCGGCGGTTGTTATCATGCTCCCCCGTCGACTCCAACTTGTGCCTCGCAGCAAGCTGGAGTTCCAGAGTCGACGGGGGCGCCGCTGGCGACTGATTTATTGTGTCTTAATGAGACGTGAAAAATCGATTGCCAAAAGATCGATAGCTACCTGCCGATCCGGCGGGTAGTGAAGACCTACCCTCTGAAAAGATCAACTTTGACAGTCAGAAAGATCTAGTCCTGGACTATTGCACGGGCCTGCGAGAAAACACTTCAAAAAAGACAGGTGCAGCAGCCCTCTATCGTAAGGAACAGAAATCAGTGGCAAATAGAGACAAAACCCCTTAAGAAAACACAGGAAGTAATTTACAACAAGAGGGTCCTAGGAGAAGGGTTTAAAGCCCTGCCCTACAGCTTTCAAAATGGATACGGAGGTGGAAACACCCCTTTTCTGCAATTCTCATGGGGCCCAGCAATTGTAGGAAAAGTTACTTTATAAAAAATGTGTTGAATAATGCCAAACATTGTCTGTTATGCCTGAGACTATTGTGTGATCTTATAGTTGCTGGCAACCTCTCTATAAGAAACTGCTTTGTAAATAACCCTTTATCAATTTTGTGGAGGGGCTGCCTGATGCTTTTGATGATGTCACTTTGTTTCCTACCAGTGAAGTAAATATGATTATCACAGACTATCTGATGAACTCTGTTTGTGAAAGCAAGGAAATCGAGAAATCAAGTATGTGCATCACAGGAACCTGAGCATTATGTATATAGTTCAGAACGTATTTTGTCAGGGAAAAAAGTCGCGTGATTTAGCTGAACACAAAGTACATGGTTCCGTTCAAAAACCCCAGGGATAAATTACAAATCGCTACACTTGCTTGGCAAATGTACCCCGCAAAGCTCAGTTCTTCTAGAAGCTTTTGAGGATGCTACCAAAAGACCTTATGGCTACCTGGTGGTGGATTTAAATGCTTCCACACCAGAAGCTTATAGACTAAGAACTGGTCTTTTCCCTCCAGACTGGCCGGCAGTTTATACTTTGAAAAGAACAGCAGCTGGGTATAAAAGGAGATGAATTATTGGAAGGTCCCTTTTTAAAAGCCGGAGCTGCTGACTGAAAACAAGTCTAGCTGTGTGAAGAGAAACCTAGTCCTTTTAGAATTACCGAGCAAATTGTCCCCGCAGCAAAGGAGGGCTATACGGTGTTCGGCCTCGGACGATCTAGTAGCAGCCATCTCAGAAATAGCGCTCAGTACCTTAAAAGGAAATGGACCTTTGACCACAAAGTGCTGAAAAAGAGACGCATGCTTATAAAAGCTTTGTGTAATAAAAGAGTTTTGCTTAAAAGAAAGAAACATCTGGTGAAGCAGTCTGGGGGGTTTATCGGCCCTCTGTTAAGTTTTGCTATCCCTCTGACAAGGGGCTTTGAACTAATCGATAATGGAGCATGCGGAAAAAATGTACCTGGTGCCAGCTGCCAGTTGGCACAATTAAGGGCTCCCCCTCCAGCAGAGGAAAATATCAGAACAACCACAACTCGCTTATTGGATGCTAAACTGAAGACTATTCTTCAAAGAACTGACTTAGCTGAATACGAAAATGCTAAACTTTACAGCACCGTGCTTCAAAGGTACCTAATGTACGTGAAGCAGAGTGAAGTGGATAAAGGAAAAATAAGTCTGTTTCTACTGAAACAGGGACAGAGTGTGACTGCCCCAGAAACACCAAAGACCTCAGACACTGTTGCTCAGGAGGTGCTGGATAACGTGACTAAGCATTATAAGAAAAATGCATTAGTATTGCTAAACAAGCCGGGCCAGGATAAAAATCTCTCTTCATGGAATGATAAAGGGACTTTTGAGTGCAAAGGCTCTGTGATTAATGGTTCTATCATGCTTAACGTAGTCAGGGCCGTCACCCAGACACGCTCTGTTCCTAGCAGACATCTACCCAAAGGGTGGGATGTGTTTCTGAATGCTATGGCGGAACTGAACGTGGCCAACAGAGATCTCTTAGAACGCATGTAGGCCTCGACCGCCGACACAGGGGTGGATCGAGAAACCGTGACCCCTTTTGTCATCTAAGAAATGAAAATTGGCTAAAAGATCCAAATGGCTCAGTGTGTGATATTTTTCATGTTCTAATAGTTTTTTAATCAGGTAATGTTTTGCTTTAAATAAAACATTTTTATACTTTTCCTGAATTGGTCATTGTGTTGTTGTTTTTTAAACCCACCAAACATCAGGGTTTTTTTTAAACCCCTTACCTGGGGTGCTTTATTAGATAACATGGCTATACAAATCGTTGAAAGATATGCATGTCTGGGCTTGTTGAATGGTAGAGGACGGTGGTAGGAGTTCTTAGAGGGGTCAGACGAACCACTTCCAGAAGTGTCACCCCACCCCAGAATTCCCCCCAGTGGGTCAAATCTCTCCTTGGGGTGGTTCCCAGTGGCTGAAAGCCCTCCCGATTGGGAGCAGTTCTTAGAGGGGTCACACAAACAACTTTCGGGGCTCCACGCTTCCGGAGCTCTTGCTTCTGGTCATGTGTCCGCCTTGGCCCCAGAAGTAATACCCTCATGAGGTGGGAGTTCTGGTGACCAGTGGGCAGGGCTTATGGGGTTAAGGGGTGGGATTAACATTTAATTGATGGTAGGGCCCTTATACTATTTTAATGGTGTCCCATGGGGCATTGGCCCAAGTACCTGATTGAGTAGACTTGGGCCATAATCTTCTCAGTAACATTCTCCTGCTGAAAGGGAAAAGGGACAAGTCAGAGATTCGGACACCCCTTCGCAACGAGAGTTATTAATAGTACCTGGAGCCAATAAAAGTTCCACCCAGTCTCTCCCCACGTCTGAGGGATGGATTCCCCCTCCCAATCCCTAGATGGATTCCAGTCTCCTCTCCATTGAACTCCAACCCCACTCTCACCATTGTAGAATGAAGATCCTGTCCCCATTTCTCTCAGTCCCCCCCATGAGAGCTGTTCTACCTCCAAACCCAGCGTGGGAAGCAGCCCAGAGCCCCATAATCCTCTCAGCCACTCCCTGCTTCTCCAGCTGAGGTGTTGGGAGGCTTTTGGCAGCAGGGAAATGGGGTGGGAGGAAATTGAGACCTTTCCCTAAGTGATCCCCAGCCCGGCCAGCAGCAAGGGATCCCCAGCCCACGTGCCTTGGCCCAGCCTGGTTAGTCTTCATGGCCCTTTCAGTCCTGGGCCTGCAAGGCTGTCAATGACGGGGCAACTCTGGTTGGTGGCTCAGATGACATGGACACTAGGAACTGGTCTAATGCCCTGCGGGGTATGAAGGGCTGGCAGAGATCACTAGGAGAGTTTCCCGCCCCTCACATGAGCAATGGCAGCTTGCCCTGTTGATGTGATGCTGGTAATTAACTAGCCTGGCTCAAAAGCTGGGTGTGAACTGCTTTGAGCTCCACAGGGGACAAACTGGCTCTACCCTATGCATGGAGCTGAATTCATCTCTAACAATGTCACCTGCAACAACGCATCCACCTCCTTGAGCCCCGGCCAGTGAATGGGAATGGGAGGAGAGTGACTTTTCCTGGCATAGAGGTGAAAGGCCCTAGATCCCTCCCCCAAACTAGATTAATTCTCCTCTGGTTACCTCGTCTCCTAGCAGCTGGTTGGCTTATCCCACGATGGACAAATTTAATGCCTGCCCTGCCTCTCTGACCCATTCCCGGGGGTCGTAAACGGTCAGCCGCACAACATCCAGGAATGATCTCCGCTGGCGTTTTGAGAAAATCCATCTGAAGACCTAAAACCAACAGCACATGAGCCTGTCACGTTACTGAAATAATTTGGGATCCTATAGATCACGAGTGCAGCCAGAGTCCTATAGTGGCACCAAATCCTATGTACAGGGGGTCATAATGGGTGTCTATGACCAGGTTATGGATTGCTGATTATGAATATGCCATTGATAGGTGTGTATCTTTTTTGTAGTTAAAATTGTGGCTATTGGCTATATGGTGACTGTATTTCAAACTTATGTTTGGCTTCTGGGTGAAATCTCAGACTAGTTGTTGTGAACCTGACTGGCCTGGCTGATGGGCAGTTAAGGTCACAATGAACTTTGCAGATGCCTGTCCACACCCCAGCTTCTCCAGGAATGTAGCCTGGCTGGTCAGGAACTGAATCTTGAACTATGAACCTTGATTTTGCAAGGGGACTCTGCATAAGAAGAGAAAGTCTATAAAACCTGGGAGAAACTCCCTCCAGTTTTGTCTTCAATCTGCAACCTTGAGCTAGCAACTACCTCTGGATGGGATTTTGCTACACATGGAAGCTCTGACCATTGGATTGATAATGCATCCCCTGCAAGGATGGGTCTTCAGAGACTTTTATCTGAACCTGCAGTTTGTTTTACAGCTGCAAGCCTGAACCAAGAGATGTGCCATTACTGCATGTAACTGATTTCTTTTAACCATTCTTAACCCTCACCTAGACCTTTTTCCTTGTATAATAAACCTTTAGATTTTAGATTCTAAAGCATTGGCAACAGCGTGATTTGTGGGCAGATCTGATTTGTCTATTGACCTGGGTCTGGGGACTGATTCTTTGGAATTGGGGAGAACTGTTTTCTTTATTTGGGGGATTGGTTTTCATAACCAGTGATCCCCAGGACAGGTGGCTACTGGTGGTGATACTGGGAAGCTGGAGTCTAAGGGAATTGCTTGTGTGACTTGTGGTTCGCCAGTGGGGCGAAACCAAAGTCTTTTCTGTTTGGCTGGTTTGGTTTACCTTAGTGTGAAGAAACCCCAGCTTTGGGCTGTAGTTGCCCCTTTGGAAGCAATCTGTCCTGATCTGACACTCCCAGTTGGATCCCACCAGGAACAGCCCCGTCACAGAGCCCTTGGCAGATTGCCCAGAACCAGGCTCCAAATCCCGCTAGTGGCTCACATACGGGGTAAGAGTCATGCTGCAGCAAAGGCGACTAATTCCCCTTGAGGAACTTTGGGGGTCCATGACTCAGGGTACCCTCTTCAATAAGAGGTCACAGGCACTGAGGCCTCTAACAATAGCTCATTCTGGAGCAGGATTCACCTCGGGAGATTTAAAGGGCCTGGGCTTCCAGCCACCACTACCACAGCCAGAACCAGGGGCCCTTTAAATCTTGATTCAAAGGACTCAGGGCTCTAAAGGCCCTGCCCATTCTGGTTGAGGCCCAACTCCCTGCTCAGGACTCCGGAGCACCGATAAGTCCTTGCTCGGGTGTCCTCCAGGGAGACAGTGAGTGGAGCCAGATCCCTCGAGTTACAATCCTGCATTAACTCAACGCCCCACAGGTTTCCTTTTATGCCATGGAGAAATGGATCCATGTATCGCCCCAAACTAGGACCGTTAGGAAGGCTCTGATCCTCAGCCTTTCCCAGCTGAACTCTGTCAGCTGGAAACACACAGCAGGCTTTTGGCCTGTATCTAGGCACAGCCACTGCAGGGGGAGACAGCTCCACACCTGAGCTGCTGCAATGCACCAGCTGAGACCTTACCTCCCCGACTCTGGCCATATCTTGATATTCCGGGCCCTCGATGTCCTCGAGCCCGTCCATACACCACAGATCTTCTTCCTCCTCATTCCGTCCTGGGAGAGAAAGACACATTTGTGAGGTTGACAGGTTTCAGAGTGGTAGCCGTGTTAGTCCGTATCCACAAAAAGAACGAGCAGTATGCGTGACACCTTAGAGACTAAATACATTTGCTATGCCCAAATAAATTGTTAGTCCCTAAGGTGCCACAAGTACTCCTCATTCTATTGGCGAGGTTGGCATTCTGGTTTCAGTGCCTGTGTCCTTCTGTTCCTATTGCTGGGTGCCCACTGACTGGGGCCTTCACGGTATCCATATCCTAGTGGAATAGCAGGGTCCTCACCAGGCAGTTTAGTATCTGGAGGGGGATTGTTCCATTTATCCAGAAATCATCTGACCATTACAGTCTCTGGGCTCTGGGAGTCGGTCCCTGCTAATGGTGGCGTGTAATGCTGAGAAACTACATCCCCCCACACACACCCACTGAAATCAGGATCGGACCGTAGGTACCCAGCTGGTGACATCCTGCAAAGCTTTGTGTCCTTCCCCTGTGGTCCCTGATTCTGTCCCTACCCTCACTGTGGGCTCATTCCCTCCATCTGTCTCAAAGCTCCATTCCTGCCCCCTCACCAGCTGGCAGCCCCATGGCAGCTCAGCTGTGTCCCATGAGAGAAAAGAGCCGATTTCCTTGGCACTTTCACACTCATCGCTTCCTAATTCAGGGAGTGGGGAAGAGAAAGAATCATCATCTAAGCTGGGGTCGGTCTCAGAGGAGGAGGCTCCGTTCTATAGAGTCCCATTGCCGCGCCGAGGGAGTCGCAAAGGGCGCCACTTCTCCATAGAGGTCCGTTGCCCAGCTGGGGTCAGTCTCAATGGAGGAACCTTGTTTCTATTGGTGTCACTTCTGCCCAGCTAGGGTTGGTCTAAAAGGAGAGCCCTTAGTTCTACGGGGGTCCCATTGCCCTGCTGCAGTTACTCTCCCAGGGGCTTGTTTCTACAGCGTTCCATTTCCTAGCCGGGTTTCTTACCCCTCTGCCGCAGCAGAAGCTGGTACAGGCTGAATATGCCCTCCTTGGCTTCACAGCGGATGTCGGATACTGGGTCATTGAGGTGCAGACCCAGCTTAGCCACAAAATACCCCGCCTTGGGGAAGTGAGATGAGCTCTGATGGGAGAAGGAGGAGGAGGAGAGGGGAATCCATCAGTATTCTACCTGCGGCTCTTCATCTCCCGTGGACCAGGAGTCTCTCTCCTCTGTAGCAGGTGCTGGGGGAGGGGAACTAGAGCTACAACCCTCATTCTCTCTGCCCCCAAGGGAGCTTGGAGCAAAGGGACCAGGGCAAGGGCTCTCCAGGAGGACTCCAGCGGCTCCAGAAGAACACGAGCCCAATGGGCTCTGGAGCACAGCCCCTCCCAGATCCAGGGGACCCACACTTAGCCAGGCGAAGAGGAACTGGACTCAAGCCGAGCGGATTCTCAGTTTGGACTCTGCCTCCCCACAGGAGCCCTCTCCATCGAGAATCCCTGTAGTTCCAAATCTCCCAGCCTGTCAGATCCAGCCCTGCCCATTCAGGAAGCTGGAAGGGTCAAAGGTCACTTACATCAAATCCCGGGAGGCAGGTGGCATGACGGAGGAGGGAAGCGCTGTTTCTTATGGCGCTCTCTCTCTCCAGGTCCATTCTGGAGCACACCCAGAAATCGATGTACTGTGGGAGAAGGAGACAGGTGAGGGTCAGGGGACAGGCCCATGCTCTACAAATGAGTCTCTCCTCCGCCCCATGGGGCTGAGACATTGTGCTCAGGGTGGAACACCCACCAATCGCAGAGTTTGAAAAGGGGGTTCTTGCACCCAGGATGCTGCCCACGTCCTGCTGGTTACGAGCTGTCGTTGTCTCTCCCGACTGGGACAACGTTCGGTCTTGGGATTGGTCCTATCATCTCTAAATCCAGGATCCATCAGGATCCTTCCCTCTGGGCCAGCAAAGGCAAAAGGGCCCCGACGTCCCAGCTGAGAGGACACAATGTAGACATGGTGTGATGCTCTGTACCTCGAAATAGCACCCTGGAACCCCCATATTCACCACTGTGATGTGATGATGATACGGTCGGTACAAAGTATGCCTTGTGAGGTAGCATTTGAGAAGTCAGGATCTGTTGGACGTTACTCTCCGGTTGAACTGGGTGTACTAGTCCTGTGTGTGTAGGGATGAAGTGCTGCTGTGTGTGTGTTACTGAAGTACACGCTGAGGTTGGGAGATGCTCACAGCCAGCCTTTCAATGGCAACAAAGGAGCAACTGACAAGACACATTTACATCAGGACCAGCCAGACATGTGTCAATGGCCCATCAAGAAGACTCCTCAGAGAGGGCACCTTCAAAATGGGGGCTGCCTACGCCCCATGTCAGGGCAAGGATCTTTCAAGCACCTGGACAGAAAGGTAAGCAAGGGTCGATGACATCACCATTTGGCCTCTCTCCTCCCCATCTTAATAGCTGGCAGATTGTTGGGAAGACAAAGCCTTTGAATGGGGGAGTTTGGTCCCAGGCTAAGAGGGAGCTCAGCCCATGTGATAAGAACTGTAAATTGCCTGAAACATCCAGTGGGGTGAACAACTGCTTTAGTCAAATCTTCCTTAGTAAAATTTAGACGGCGAGTTCATTTGTATTTCTTACTTTGATCTCTGCCTACTACTTATAATCCCTTCAGATCCCTATTGTCTGCAGGGA
This sequence comes from Sternotherus odoratus, assembly GCA_032164245.1. Lineage (NCBI taxonomy): Eukaryota > Metazoa > Chordata > Testudines > Kinosternidae > Sternotherus > Sternotherus odoratus. The sequence continues at coordinate 6,471,890 of JAVMKO010000017.1, forward strand.
ATCAGTCTGTGTTCTAGTGTATCGAAAACAGGGTGATTCTGGATGAAGTGTGTGGAGAATCTCAGCTCAGGATACCAAGGGCTGTTGTATGTCTACCATCCTTTGTTGGAGTGGCAAACTAATGAATGAGCTTGTGCTGTCCCAGGAAGTCTTAAGCAGTGTACGCTGGGATACTTCTGAGGTGCCAGGCGGGGGTTGGGGTGATTTGCTGGGGCTCCTCCCTGTATAATTCAGGAGGGGCTTGGAGAGCCTTCATGCAATTTAGCTGGGTGTGGGCCTCCACAAGCTGAGGGCTGCGTGATCACAGTGGCTGGAGGGGTTTGCAGTTGGTCACTGGCCCGGCACTGGTCAGAGACAGCTCAGGCTGCAGAGGTAAAGGGGCACAGTGGTCCCACAGTTTCCGGTTGTTGTGACAAAGTAGGAATACGGTGTGTGCGTGCCTTAGTTTCCCCTATGCAGTTCTTAAGGAATAGGGGCTGACACTGGAAGTAAGGAGGCAACCCCTCCCCCTCAAGGAGGCATCCCAGATGCTGTAATCTGACCCCAGGTGTTGGAGAGAGGTCAGGTGATACCTCGAGCCCGGGAAAGGGACAAAGGAAAGCAGGGAGGGGCTGGAGGTGGAGTAGTCAGTCTGGGTCTGGCTGGAAAGGGGAGAGGAGCCATCTCACTCTCTGGCCCCAAGATGGATCCAGCTGAGGGCTCACGCTCGCTGTATGGTCTGTGATTAGAAGTTATTGAATAAGCCTGTTTTACTGGCTGGCTGAAAGTCACGTTTAAGTGTGGATTTGGGGTGCAGAATCCATGGGCTCCCCCAGGACCCCACCCAGGCGGGCTTGCTGGGGGAAGCACATGGAGGGGCAGAAGATGCTGAATGCTCCGAGGTCAGACGCAGGAAGGTGGAAGTGGGGACCCATGAAGCTCCTAGCCTTGGAAACAGGCTGTATACGGAGAAGGGGCCCTTCACCCGGAGTCCAGTCTGGCTCGCTAGGGAGCGGTTCCAGTCCGTGACAGTTGTACCCTATGATCCCATCACACAGGGCTCTTCTACTCTCTCTTTTGCAGCCCGCCGACAGAGTTAAGGTGAAATTCCCCCCAGACCCTCTCCTTGTGCTCACCTCCAGGAGGATTTGCAGGTTCTGGCAGGTGGGGTTTTCAGATAGCAGGCCACTCAGCAGGATATCCAGGCAGTCTGTGTAGTTCTTATGCAGATCCTGCAATAGGAAGGAGTGCCCGACAGTCATGGGATCTGAGCCTACACGATCAGGGGATGATTTGGAGGAGGGGGCCCTGGGGATCCCTGGCCCCCGACAAGACCCCAAAGATACATCCTGGCCCCTTCCAATCCTATCACTCCAGAGACTCTTAGCAAGAGTTCATGGCAGAATGACACCTGGCTCTTCAGTCCTGGCCCTTAGCAGTTCTCTGCAGAGGGCCTGGTATGCAGCTGTGTATGGAACAGCCAAAGTGCTCTGGATGGGAGCTGGGAGCCTGGGCAGAGTCCAAGCAGCAGAGCCGAGAAGGAGGAGGGAAGGCCAGGATCAGCCACAGAGGGTAATGGGATCCCCTCCGTGCCATTTTGTTAACCCTAGACCTGTTCCCAGCTCTGCTCACCCCTCCCCTATTCTCAGCAGCTCCACCAAACCAAGGGAGCAGGGACCACAGGCCACTCCTGCTCCTGGGATAGAGAAGTAGGAGGAGGACCTACCTGGAAACAAGCTCTGTCCTGCGCTGTCCCCAGTGTGTAGACCATATACAGGACCTCCCGCAGGAGGGGACCTTCTACCTCCAGCTCCAGTGGCGGCTTCAGTTGGCTGGCAGGAGAGAGGAGCCTGTCTTAGACTTTGCGGCACGACCATGGGACAGGAAGAGGCCCAGACCAGCAAAAACAGAAAGAGGGGCGCTAAGAAGTGCAGTGACCTGGCCGAAGTCACAGAGCCAGTCAGTGGCAGGGCTAGAACAGGGCCCGTTCCCCTGATCTCACCCCTGGACCTTCCCCTCTTATATAACCCTTTACCCCGGCGATCCTCCCCCTAAGGCCAGTAAAGTTCTTGGTGTGAAATCACCCACCAGCCAGGAAAGAGCGAACATTCCCACCGCCTCAGACGCTGGATGCGAACAGCCGCAATTGGGGGTGACCTAGGAGTGGGAGGATCTGGGACTCCCGGCTCTGGGACTGAACAGCACCAGGGTTAGGGCCGCTGGGCAGGCGGGTTCTGGTACCTGAGCTTCCAAACTGCAGCCATGGCGCTGGAGAGGATGGACATTAGCTTGCGCTTCTGCGGGAGGCCTGCAATCAGCTCCTGGGAGATCCAAAGGGGACAGAGCAGCAGATGAGATTCAGGCCCCACAGGCACTTCCCACTGAGGGGGCCAAACTGCACTGGAGACGCAGCAGCATAACTCCTCCCCCACCCACTTTGGCCCCCCTTTCCTCCCTCCCATCAAACTAACCCCCTCTCCAGCTCAACCCCCACATTCCTCCCTCCCCTCTGCTGCCCCTCCAGCCCCACCATCTCCCCCCACTGGCCCATGTCTGGCTCCCACCCCACAAGGCCCCGGGTCTCACTCGCCGTAATGCTCTCCACAAGGGCCGCTTTGGAGCAATATGGCTCCAGGCTGTCCTGGCCCAGCTGTTGCACGCGGAAGCAGAGGGTGGGGATGGCCTCCAGGAAGGTGAGCTGCTGCGCCCTGTCCTGCACCCACTGGGAGTGGGGTTGGGGGAGAGAGAGAGAGACGGTTAGATAGGGGCCTCCCCGCCCCACCCAAACCAGCTCCAGGGCTCAAGTCCTCCATGGGGGAGAGCAGGCAAAGCCCCCCCTTCCCAAAATCACTGTGTCTGTGGGGGGAGGAGACCCTGGCTTTTGTGGGACAAACACCCCCCCTCCCCGGGGTCCCAGATAACATGGGAGAAGTGCCCCCATTCGGAGGTGATGGGTTTTCGGGGTGGGGATGGCACAAGGGGCAAGACAGACTCGACGCCGGCTCAGCCAGGGGAGTTTTGTACCTCGGCTCTGCACAGCAGATATTCTTGGATGATGCTAACGGCTGTATCTAGTGCAGGCCCGTCCTCCTCCTCCTCCTCCTCCTCCTGGTCCTGGTCCGGGTCCTGGTCCAGGTCGTGGTGCTGGTCCTGGTCCTGGTCCTCCAGCTGGTCCCTGGGGGTCCCTGGGGGTGGTGCTGAGGAGCTGGGCTCTCCACAGGCCAGGGAAGGGGATGTTCCTGCCTCGGCACTGGAGTTGGGCTCCTGGCTCCTCGGCTTCCTGGACAGGAAGCCCCAGAGCCTCTTTGCCCGGCTCCCGCCCTGTAGGGGGTCCAACCTCTGTGTTGGCCCACAAGGTGCCTCAGGGCCTGAGGTTGTATCCGGAGCCGTTCTCCTGAGCCATTTTGGGCACTTCCACCCCCTAGAGAGCCCAGAACCTGCTTCCCCACCAGCCAGGACACAGGGGCCGCTCCCTTCTTCAGCCAGCTGGCAACCGCTTTCCAATGGAGCCACTTTCGCTGACTTCTTGCGGAGCATCTGCCTGAACCTCTTCATCCTGGAAGTGAGAGGGGAGCAGCCATGAGTCTGGATTCAAGGCAGCCTTTCACTAACAGGCCTTCCTGTCCCCCCACCACCTCCCCTCTGCCGGGGCAACCCCCCTCCCTGGCCCCGGGACTGCAATCTACACACACGGGCAGGAGCTCACAAGACAGGCTGCTCCCAAAGTTCCCCCCCCCCCACTGAGGCACCAGGGGAGTCTCATCCGAGCAGTGGGGTTTTCAGTTACGTTGAACAAGCAACTCTGCCCCACCAGCCCCCGCCCCAGGCCACACTCCCTGCCAAGCTAGAGAAAGAACAGAACCCGGGAAGGAGTCTGAGTCTGCCCTGGAAACCCCCAGCTAATGTTCACAAGGTCCCAAGCATATGAGGCATTCCCCCCCCCCCCCCCCCCAGTTCCCAGTGATTTCATTGATTGGGGTTGGGGATGTTCAGCAGCTGGCAGGGTCTACCTCCCCCAGAGGCTCTCGGCCTGGGAACAGTCTCAGACGAGGGAAGGGCTGCCCAGGCCCAGAGCGAAGGGCTGCAGGGGGCTGTGTTAGCAAATCCAGACTCATTGGGTGGAGATTTCCCCCCATTTCTGCCCCTCCCCAAGCAGAAAAGGGAAGTATCGGAGGACAAGCTAAGTGCAACTCACTTGCTCTAGGTGGTCTTGAGCCGGCAGGCGGATGCTCGGAGTTGGTCTCTCCCTTTCCCTCGGTTTGTTGCAGCTGAACTAGGCAGCACAGTGCCCCGCCCAGGAGGGCGGGGTGTAGAATTTGGGCGACTGACAGTCAGTGGCTGTGAAAACAAGAGGATGTTTTATTGCCAAGGGATGGATAAACTCAGGCCTACAGCCGGGGGTCCAGAACACAGACCTACTGCAGGCAGGATGCCTCCCATCTCAAGGTCCCCTAGCAATTTACACACATTTCTGAAGCCCGAGAAGCCCTGGGCCCTGGGGAAGGGACCCCAATCCCACTGAGCGAAAACCATGGCCTGGGCAGGGGAAGCCACTGGGAGTCAGTGACAGAGCCAGGGATGGAGCCCAGGAGTCTTGTGTCCAGGCTCCTGCACTAACCACTAGAACAGGGGTCTCCAAACTACGGCCCGCGGGCCGGATGCGGCCCGCGAGGCCCTCTCATCCGGCCCGTGGAGATCTTTTGGGCTCTTTAGAGAATGTTTGGCTCTTTTGAGCTTTCCGCAGGGACGGCTCCGCGCTGGGGCCTGGAAGCCCGTGCGGGCCGCCAGCCGCGGGGCCGGGACGCGCCGCGTGCTCGGCTGCCGCCGCGGGGCCGGGACCCGCCGCGTGCTCGGCTGCCGCCGCGGGGCCGGGACCCCCCGCGTGCTCGGCTGCCGCCGCGGGGCCGGGACCCCCCGCGTGCTCGGCTGCCGCCGCGGGGCCGGGACCCGCCGCGTGCTCGGCTGCCGCCGCGGGGCCGGGACCCGCCGCGTGCTCAGCTGCCGCCGCGGGGCCGGGACCCGCCGCGTGCTCGGCTGCCGCCGCGGGGCCGGGACCCCCCGCGTGCTCGGCTGCCGCCGCGGGGCCGGGACCCGCCGCGTGCTCGGCTGCCGCCGCGGGGCCGGGACCCCCCGCGTGCTCGGCTGCCGCCACGGGGCCGGGACGGCTCAGCTGGGGCCGGGACGCGCCGCACCGCCACGCAGTTGCAGGGGGCGAAACAAGGCGGCGAACCGGTCTGTGGGGAGAGACCGGGTTGAGCGGGTCAGTTGGGGGGGGGAGAGACCGGGCTGGGTGGATCAGTTGGGGGGTAGGTGGGAGGGAAGGAGGTTTTGGGGTGAGAGACCTGGCTGGGTGGGTCATTTGGGGGGGGGGTTGGAGGAAAGGAGGTTTTGGGGTGAGAGACCTGGCTGGGTGGGTCATTTGGGGGGGGGGGTTGGAGGAAAGGAGGTTTTGGGGTGAGAGACCGGGCTGGGTGGGTCATTTGGGGGGGGGGGGTTGGAGGAAAGGAGGTTTGGGGGGGAAGAGACCTGGCTGGGTGGGTCAGTTGGGGGTTGGAGGAAAGGAGGTTTTGGGGGGAGAGACCTGGCTAGGTGGGTCAGTTGGGGGGTTGATGTGTAGTGTTCATGTGTAGTGAACAGGTGTTCATGTGTAGTGTTCATGTGTAGTGAACAGGTGTTCATGTGTAGTGTATCAATGTGTTATTAAATAATAACTGAATAAAATAATATTAAATAAATAATTAAAAACAACATCCATGTTTTGATTCTTTTTTATTTGGACCTCGAGTGTGTTGTCGGCCCCCGAACTGCTATTTGATAGCTAATGCGGCCCTCGGGCTGAAAAGTTTGGAGACCCCTGCACTAGAAGAACGCTCCCTTCCAGAGCTGGCAATTGCAGGCAGCACCTATTCCCAGTCTCTCTGGCTTGGAGAGAGAATGTGGCCTGCTGCAGTGAGTGAGACGGGGGATTGGGAGTCAGGACTCCTGGCTTCCAGTGGTGGTTTTTCTCTTGACCTTGGACAAGCCATTCCCCCACTCAAGGTTTCAGTCCCCGTTGGTAAAAAGGGTATTTAATACTAAGCCACTATTGCAAAGCGCTGTGAGATTTACCCAGAAAAAGTTGCTTTGCAAGTGCAAGGCAGCATTGGACCATCAAAGGTCAGATCCAAATTCCTAGCGTGAGTATTTGGATCTGGGCTTTAAATTCAGCCCAATAAAGAGGAGAGGAGCCCACCCTAGAGTTGGATTGAGGAGGATCAGTCCTTCCTGGGTTGGGGAATGACAGAAGAGGCCTTTCTATCCCTAGCTGGGTAGATAAAAATAGAGGATTTAAAAAATATGAACTGAATTTTTTAATTAAATTAACCACAGGTTTATTAAAAATAATCTGCCTAAAATGAACTTTGAAATTGACCTCCTATGTTAAGGCCTCCAGTTATTACAAAATCTTCAAATAAGTTTAAAAGAATTGAAGACAGTATATTAAACGGAACATGTTTACTGCCATGTTTTAAAGCCAGTCAGACCACTGAAGTGATGGCTAAGTTCCTGGAACCAAAGTTAGCCAAAATGCTAAAACAGCTTTGGACAGCAGGAGCGTCCTTGGAAGTTGCAGAGAATAATTCTTTATTTTGAAAGTACTGAAATAGTTCTGTTAATTGAAATGTAAGAAACCCATTGGGAGCTGGCAAAGCAGGCAAACTTGTTCTCCTCCTTCAATCTATGAATAAAACCTAGGTGTGAGAGAGGAAGAGATCTACTAGTTCATAAATCACGAAGGACATAATGACCAGAATGGATCATGTCACTTCAGTTACTACACATAACATTTCCTTTCTCTAATCAATCAATTCGTTTTAAATGCAAGTCACTGTTGATCAAACTTTTCTTCTGTTTCCCCATCTATATAATGGGGATGGAGACACTTCTCTAACTCCTGGCAGTAGGGAGATTAGTGTAGGTCAAGAGCGTTATGGGCCTTTGAGCTCAAAAAGACAATGGATTGTTGTTTGGGGGCAAGAATCTCTACTGATTTCCTACTTATTATTTAAATTTTCCTACTTTATTCACTTAATTTTTTTTACTTAATTGCCAAGGATTGCACTAGCCCTTTTTGACACAGCATCACACTGGGAGCTCTGGTTAATTTGAATTAGTTTAATACATTATAGCAACTTTAGGCATTAATTTTGGTTGTCATAGTTTCAAATTTAATCCCCAATAGGTCAGGTTTTTCAAAAAATAAACCTATTTTTTATTTAAATTTGAAAAATACAATTTAAATTTTTTTTAAAATCCTTTTTGCGGGGTTGGTGTTGAAACAAGCATTGATTTTTATTGACCTTGATTTTAGAAGAACTACTACATTCAAGAGAATCATAAACTGCATTTATTCAGTTAAAGGAGAGACGGCAGCAAAATTAATATCATCAATCATTTGTTGTTTATTTGCTCACATTTAAAGGAGACAAACTTGAGGGCTGGACACTTGTTTATGTAGGCCCAGCTAACAGGTGGTGGAGTGGGCAGGAATACTGTCTCCATCCCTGATTGAGTAGCAGTTGCACAGGATACTGCCACAGAACCTACATTTTATTGTCAAATCATCTAAGCCGTTCCTCTCTTCTCTTCTTATGTTATAAAAGTTTCAGCTCAACAAAAACTTCCCCTTGACAGTCACTGCCCAGTAGCATTGTGACATCAGAGGTAACTCAGCACCCACCCATCACTCACTCACTCCCTTCAATAACCTTGACCCTAACTCCTTGGTCATCTCTCCCATTGAAACCTGCAGGTTCAGTTGCTGATTTATTTTCACCAATGGGGTTGAATTATGCAAATCAGCTGCAGAGAGGTAGCACCGACTGGCTGAGTTAACTCTAAAGTCACAATGGCCTTCACCTTCCATCTTCTTGGGCACGGTGTGGAAATCAGGCTTTTCTGGTGTTGCTGTTTTCCTATCGTTACCAAAACAAACAACATTCTTCTTACTGATGCCTAGAAATTCCCTGAAATTTTGGAATGCATTTGACGTAGTCTTCAAAAATGATCGTGTTCCAGACAAACAAAGCAATGCCGTTGAACTGAGCATTAGGCCTCACTGCATTCAGCCAACAGTAGCCTGAATCTCCTCTCTATTGACTCAGTAATGATCCCAAACTCAGCTAATCAGCATGGAGACTCTCAGGGACTGGAGGCTGAGCATTCTCAACAGATGCCCAAAAGACAGCATTAGTCACCCCGGGAGAGCTGTCTGCTGGAGATCACGGTCAGCACACGATTCCAGCCCCACCTCTTTGTGAGGGGCTCTTACAATGAGAGCTAGACAAGAGCCCCACCCTCCTCAGCAAGAAGAGCAGCAGAGAGAAATGGGAACCAAAAAAGGGGGGGTGGGGGGGAGAAGAGAAGACAAGAGGGAAGGAGGGAAAGGGAAGCCAAGAGGTCAAATTCCAAATGCCCAGAGCGAGTCACTGATTCATAAATTCCCAGGCCAGAAGGAACCACTTTGGTCATCTATTCTAGTCTGATCTTCCATAGAACATGGGCCATAGAACTTCCCTCAAAATCATTCCTATGTGAATTTGAGCACATCTTCTAGAAAAACAGCTCTTGATTTTAAAAATGCCAATTATGGAGGATCCATCACAACCCTGGGTAAATTGTTTCAAACCCTGACTGTTAAAATGTTTGCCTTATTACCAGTCTGAATTTATCCAACTTCAGCTTGCAGCTATTGGATCTTGCTATGCCTTTGTCTGCTAAAGTGAAGAGCCCATTAGCATACATTTGTTCCCTTATGCTCATCCCTTAACCGTCTCTTTCTTAAACTAAATACATTTTGCTCCTTGAGTCTATTATCAGGCATGTTTTCTAATCCTTCAAGCATTCTTCTGACTCTTCTCTGAGCCATCTCAAATTTACAAGTATCTGTCGCAAATTGTGGACACCAGAACTGGATCCAGAATTCCAAGAGTGGTTGCACCCATGCTAAATACAAAGATATAGAACTTCTCTACTGTAGGAGCAGGATTTTATAATTGTACTAATTGTTATAAGAATTGATGTAAACTTTAATTTCATTCTATAACAGAAAGAAATGACTGAAACTGTGTGATGTTTCCAGTATGCATTACAATTAGGACCTGTTATGAAGTTCAGCTAGTAAGAGAGGATTTTGTATTGTGTCTATGATAAATAGATTAAAGAAATGTTGAGGGCCTGAAGCCCCCAGTGTGAATTGTTTTAGTTATAAGACTGAGCAAGGCTTAATTTACAATGTATTCTGTATTCTGCTACCTTTAAAGATGTCTGTAAGAGATTGTGTGATTGTTGGTGTGAAAGAGGAATGCATGCATCAGGAAGGGAGAAGTGTCAAACCATCACAAATATCCAAAGGGGGTCAAGAAAAGTGAGAGACTTAAAAAGACCAGGAGACAAGCAGACAATCAGAAAACCTCCATAGTATCGGATGTTAAATATGTTATGCAGCATTGACGACCTCAGAGGTGAGCAGGCATCCCTGAAGGCGAGACAACAAATAGAAGATAATGATGGGAAGCCTGACAATAACCATCAAAGGATGACAGCGGGAAACCCCAAGATTAATACCATTTAAGAACTAATGATTACAGGATGACATTGCAAAATGCATGGACTCAACTGGAAATTTACAGGTATAAAGCATGGATGTTTTGCCATGAAACTCTGGGTTCACTCCTGCAAAGCCATGGAGCATCATGACCAACAGAGACCCCGCCCAGCTTCTTACTCGTGATCAATCTAACTGGCCATTAGATTGACTCAAACTACAACAAGAGACTGGTAACTAAGAACATCAACTGGCAGGACTGTGTGCACAATGTGTGTGTGTGTGTGTGTGTGTGTGTGTGTGTGTGTGTGTGTGTGTGTGTGTGTGTGTGTGTGTGTGTGTGTGTGTGTGTGTGTGTGTGTGTGTGTGTGTGAAATGCATGATGTGTGTGTGTGTGACTGAAATGCTAACTGTGTTGTATGCTTAATAAACTGTGCTCTGTATAGCATAACACTACTTCTACCTGAGATTTCTGCTGTGTGTGCATCCAAAGACCGCATTTGTCCTTTTGGCCAAAGCGTCCCGATGGGAGCTCAAGGTCACCTGATTAGCCAAAATGACCCCAAATCTTTTTCAGGGTAGCCACCTCCCATTTGGACATACTAAAACGTATGTTGCTTGTGCTCAGCTTACCGAGCAGTCCGGACGGCTCTGTGTCAGTGAAATGTCCTCTTTGTTATTTACCACTCTCCCAAACTTTCTGTCATCTGCAGATTTTGCAGTGATGATTGTACATTTACTTCCAAGTCAATGATCCATTCCAGTGCTTCACCAGACCCAGTGAAATAGTGTTTCCTAATATGCAACCTAGACCTCCCTCATTGCAACTTGAGACCACTGCTTCTTGTTCTGTCATCTGCCACCACTGAGAACGGCCTAGCTCCATCCTCTTTGGAATCCCCCTTTCAGGTAGTTGAAGGCTGCTATCAAATCCCCCCCTCGCTTTTCTCTTCTGCAGGCTAAATAATGTCGGTTCTCTGAGCCTCTCCTCATAAATTATGGGCCCCAGCCCCCTAATCGTTTTCGTTGCCCTCTGCTGGACTCTCTCCAATTTGTCCACATCCCTTCTGTAGTGGGGGGACTGTAGCGGGGTGACCACCCGCTCCCTGCCCGAAGGGGCTTGAAACAGCCCAGGAAGGGGGTTGTGGCCGGGAGCCAGCAAACTCCCAGCTTGGTTGGGAAGTAGGCTCAGCTGGGTGGCAACGCCCCAAACACTCAGAGGCCTGGATAAAAAGGCTGCGGGGCAGGGAGACAGAGAGAGAGAGAGAGAGTCTCCTTCTCTTGTGAGAAGGCAGACTGGCCTAGCTGCTTGGAGCCTGAGTGAGTATCCAGGGTGGTGCAGGGCTGGGGCTAGGCACGAGGAGCTGGGGAAGCTCTAGCCTGGGAGCCCCAGGCTGCAGGGCCTAGAGGAGGGCCCCACCCAGGGGTACTGGGGTTACAGGGGGCAGCCCAGGGCTAGTAATAGAAGCAGCAGGTCAAACCCCTTGCCGGTGATGAGTGGCAATGATACTGCAGTCTGCCCCAGTGAGCGGGGGCAAGTGATGACTGGCAGTGGCCCATTCTGAGGTGAGGTGGGGATAGGGGGTGGAGGGTTCCCCAGGGAGGGGAGACCCTTAGACTTGAGGGGGTTCTGCAGGGGTGCAGCACCCTCAGTTAGAGGGCACCAGGGTCCGGGAGGGACACGGGGCCAGAGCAGGAGCGGGACATCGGCCTGCAGAGGGCGCTCCAGACGCTGGAGAGCTAATTCCCTGACCAGCCAGCAGGAGGCGCCGCAGGAGTGAGTCGCCGCCCTGTTACAGGGACCAGAATTGGACACAGTACTCTAGGTGTGGCCTCACCAGTGCCGAATAGAGGGGAATAATCACTTTCCGCGATCTGCTCCCCATGCTCCTTCTAATACAACCCAATATGCCGTTGGCCTTCTTGGCAATAAGGGCACACTGCTGACTCCTATCCAGCTTCGCATCCACTGGAATCCCTTTTCTGCAGAACTGATGCTTAGCCAGTGGGTCCCCAGCCTGTAACAGTGCGTGGGATTCTCCCTAAGTGCAGGACTCTGCACTTCTTCTTGTTGAACCTCATCAGATTTCTTTTGTCCCTATCCTCCAATTTGTCTAGGTCACTCTGGACCCCACCCCTATCCTCCAGCATCTCTACCTCTCCCCTCAGCTTAGTGGCATCTGCAAACTTGCTGAGGATGCAAGTTGCACCCCGATCATTAATAAAGATGTTAAACAAAACCGGCCCCAGGACCAACTCCTGGGGCATCCGTTTGATACCGGCTGAGAACTAGTCATCAAGCCGCTGATCACTATCCCTTGAGCCCGAAAGTCTAGCCAGCTTTTGATCCACTTTATAGTCCATTCATCCAATCCATACTTTTAACTTGCTGGCAAGAATACTGTGGGAGACTGTATCAAAAGCTTTGCTAAAGTCAAGATACTTCAGAACATCCACCACTTTCCCCATATCTACAGAGCCAGTTATCTCATCAGAGAAGGCAATCAGGTTGGCCAGGCATGACTTTCCCTTGGTGAAGCCATGTTGACTCTTCCTCATCACCTTCCTCTCCTCCAAGTTGCTTTCTCGGCTATATTGAAAAGCACTTTGGTACTTGTTATTTTCTCTCCCTGAAGGCACTTCTACACTGGAATCAAGTCACCTCTCAATAGCTTCTTCAATAGCTACATAAGCTTGAGCTCCTTAAATACCTCACTTTAAGACACATTCTCGAGCCCTCAAATGATTCTTATGGTTCTTTTATGCACCCCCTCCAATTTTTCAACAGCCCTATTAAAATGTGGATGCCAGAACTGCACAGAGCATTCCAGTAGCCGTCTCACCAGTGCTATATACGGAAGTGAAATTACCTCCCTTCTCCTCCTGGCTAAATCCCTCTTTCTACAGCCAAGGATTGCACTAGCCCTTTTTGACACAGCATCACACTGGGAGCTCTGGTTGAGTTCCATGCCCTCTAGAGCCCCAAATCCTTCTCAGAGTCCCTGCTTTCCAGGATCGAGTCCGCTGTTCAGTAGGTCTGGCCTATGTTCTTTGTGCCTAGATCAGGACTGGGCATTTGCTGTATTCAAATGTGGTTTGTTTGAATGGGCTGCCCTGTCCTCAGCATTATTTACCAGGACACCAATCTATGTGCCAGCTTGTGATTTGTTATGGACTTCTAGATTATTGAGAAAAATGTTGAAAACCATTGGTGACTGTGAGCCTGTTCAATCCCCAGCCACCATGCACCCACTTCCCCCTGTAGAACAGGAAAAGAACACCCAGCCCTACTCTAATAGGGGGTCAAAAATCATGCGTAGCAGCCATGTCATCTACGGGGTTATGAACCATGTTTGGAGTTCACCTGCTAACAAACTCACTTGATATCTAGAATCAGAGAGGTAGCCGTGTTAGTCTGGAATAGCAGAGGTAACAAAGTCCTGTGGCACCTTAAAGACTAACTATAAAGTTTTGAAGCATAAGCTTTCGTGGGCTATCTAGGGTGTCATCAGGCCCCAGTTCTGTGTGTCTGACATTCCCAGCTTCTAAACTGGTATATAAACCCCACCTTGAGGATCTCTATTTAAAAACTGGGAGAAACTGAGGCACAGTCTCCACCCTCACATCACCTCCAAATGCCAGTTTCTTTCACCTCTTGCCAGCTTCCAGGATGCTTTAGGCTCCCAATTTACTCACCCTTGTCCCCGTTTCTCTGCATTTGAATCAGATTCTTCCTCCTCTGCACCCAGCAGGAAGGGTAGGGCGGGGGCACTGGGAGCACAGGAGAGACAGGCTCTCTCCTCTGAGTTCAGGTACCTGGACCCAACACAGACCACAGCAGCGGGGTCTGTGTGAACTTTTCAAAGACTTCTAATTTGGTCAGTTTAGGTAGATTATCAGAGACAGCAAAAAGCGCCTCCCTGGTACAAAGGCCGCCCTCCTTGCGAAATTTAAAATCCCTGCTTCGAGGCCTGGAGGTGGTAGAGCTTTTCAAAGAAAACATCTCCCGCCATTTTACTGTGAGTAAAACAGTGTCTTCATTGACTCATAGCTTTTAAGGACAGAAGGGACCATCATGATCATCTAGTCCCCGTCCTGAAAGAGACCCAGAACATCTTACCTAGCCTCATTCTCACCACCCGCTGCTTTTTTCCGGAAATATTCAGCCTGAGAGCAGAGGCCCAGCATGGAAAATTTCAACCCACACACTTCAGCTTACCTTCTACACAGGGGAGGTCTGCTTTATACAAAAGGAAGATTGGCACACAGCAACTTTAGAGAAATCCCGCCAGGAACACAAGACTGCAGCAAAGCTACCGGTGTCTCCGAGTTTCCCGTTGAACTGACCCCCTTTTAGCCATGGCTGTTGTCAAGGGAGCTCTGTGAGGTCACAGCCTGCTCATCACCTTTGCCCAATAAGCGGCGTTCCTCCCAAAGGCCCTTGTGACATCACTGCAACTGCATCTCCCTGCACCTGGTGTGACGGGGCTGTTCCTGGTGGGATCCAACTGTGAGCATCAGATCAGGACAGATCACTTCCAAAGGGGCAACTACAGCCCAAAGCTGGGGTTTTTCCACACTAAGGCAAACCAAACCAGCCAAACAGAAAAGACTTTCGTTTCACCCCACTGGCTAACCACAAGTCACACAAGCAATTCCCTTAGACACTCCAGAATCCCAGTATCACCACCAGCAGCCACCTATCCTGGGGACCAATGGTTATGAAAATCAATGCCCCAAATAAAGAAAACGGTTCTCCCCAATTCCAAAGAATCCAGGCCCCAGACCCAGGTCAATATACCAATCAGATCTTCCCACAAATCACACTGTGTCCAGGGAGCCAGCGGGGTTCTCGGGATGGGCAGGGGGTTTCTGGCAGGGGAGTGAGCAGGTGAGCGGTAGGTGGGAGGAGGTGAGCAATGGGTGGGGGACTGAGGATGGACACAGCAAGCCAGTGGCAGGTCAGAAGGTGAGGAGGGATAGGTGGTGGGGCCAAACAGGGAGGGGGCAGAATGGGGGTGGAGCCTGGGTGAACTGTGGGTGGGGCCAACAGCTTCCAAATGTTTCCAGATATTTTCCTGTTGTGATCTGGTCACCTGCCCGTGTGCTTTGGGAGCCAGGTTTGCTGGGTGAATTCTGGATTTCAGCTGATGTCAAGCCTGGACATTGTGATTATTTACCAGTTTCTCCAGCCCTCATGCAGTAGAGTGGTGATGGCTGAGTGGTTAAGATGTTGGTGTTACCATCTAATGGGGTTCCCCTGCACAGGTTCAAATCCTGCTCACAGTGAGGCCTGTGTTTTAGCCAGTCTCTAACCCAGCAATACCCCTATACAACCCTGGAGATTCTCTCCCCACCCCAAGGAAATCCTGGTCTGCTCCTTTCATAGAGATCCTGGGACACGACCTCACACTGTGTCCCTGAGGCCTCAGGGAAATTCTCAGCACCTGAAGCCTCTGCTGTTCCCCTAGTGCCCCTAGATCAGCCAGAGCCCTGGCTGCTGCTCCTCTCTAGAGCAGCGTTCCTCAAAGTTTTTCTGCCACGGCCCCTTTTCACTGTCTCACCTCTACTCACGGCCCCCGGGGTACGTCCACCGAAATGCCACCGAATAGAAGCTTCTGCTTTCTCTGGCAGCCTTTTTGCGGGACAGAAATAGACGGCTTGCGAGTTCGACGGTCTCCCGGGCGGGACTGGTGGTGGGGACGGGGTCTTGGGCACCCCCGGGGCTGCGCACACCCCACTCTGAAGACCACTGCTCTAGAGAAGGGATGGGCAAACTAGGGTCTGCGGGCCCCTCCTAACCGGCCCCTGAGCTCCCGGCAGCCTCAGCACACCGCTCTGGCCCGTGGCTCCTCCCGCGCTGTGCTGCAGCGGCACCGTGCGCTCCTGGGGGGCAGCGTGTCTGGCTCCACCAGGCCATGCGGAGGACAGGCTGTGGGAGTTCTGGGGATCTGTCAGGGGGTGGAGGGGCGGATGGGTCGGGCCAATTAGGGGACAGGGAGCAGGGGGTGTTGGGTAGGGGGTGAAGTCCTGGGGGCAGTTAGGGTTGGAGGTCTCAGGAGGGGGTGGTCAGGGGATAAGGAGTTGGGGGGCTAGGTAGGGGTTGGGGTTGTGGGGGTGTGGTTGGAGTAGGGGTCTCAGGAGGGGGTGGTCAGGGGATAAGGAGTTGGGGGGTTAGGTAGGGGTTGGGGTTCTGGGGGTGTGGTTGGGGCAGGGGTCTCAGGAGGGGGTGGTCAGGGGATAAGGAGTTGGGGGGTTAGGTAGGGGTTGGGGTTCTGGGGGTGTGGTTGGAGTAGGGGTCTCAGGAGGGGGTGGTCAGGGGATAAGGAGTTGGGGGGCTAGGTAGGGGTTGGGGTTGTGGGGGTGTGGTTGGAGTAGGGGTCTCAGGAGGGGGTGGTCAGGGGATAAGGAGTTGGGGGGTTAGGTAGGGGTTGGGGTTCTGGGGGTGTGGTTGGGGCAGGGGTCTCAGGAGGGGGTGGTCAGGGGATAAGGAGTTGGGGGGTTAGGTAGGGGTTGGGGTTGTGGGGGTGTGGCTGGGGCAGGGGTCTCAGGAGGGGGTGGTCAGGGGACAAGGAGTTGGGGGTTAGGTAGGGGTTGGGGTTCTGGGGGTGTGGTTGGGGCAGGGGTCTCAGGAGGGGGTGGTCAGGGGATAAGGAGTTGGGGGGCTAGGTAGGAGTTGGGGTTCTGGGAGTGTGGTTGGGGCAGGGGTCTCAGGAGGGGATGGTCAGGGGATAAGGAGTTGGGGGTTAGGTAGGGGTTGGAGTTCTGGAGGTGTGGTTGGGGCAGGGGTCTCTGGAGGGGGCAATTAGGGGACAGGGAGCAGGGAGTGTTGGGTAGGGGGGTGAAGTCCTGGGGGCAGTTAGGGTTGGAGGTCTCAGGAGGGGGTTGTCAGGGGATAAGGAGTTGGGGGGTTAGGTAGGGGTTGGGGTTCTGGGGTGTGGTTGGAGTAGGGGTCTCAGGAGGGGGTGGTCAGGGGATAAGGTGTAGGGGGGTTAGGTAGGGTTTGGGGTTCTGGGGGTGTGGTTGGGGCAGGGGTCTCTGGAGGGGGTGGTCAGGGGATAAGGAGTTGGGGGCTGCGGTAGGGGTTGGGGTTGTGGGGGTGTGGTCGGGGCAGGGGTCTCTGGAGGGAACGGTCTGGGGACAAGGAGGAGGGTTGGTTGGATGGGTTGTGGATTCTGAGGGGGGCAGTCAGGGAGCAGGAAGTAGGAGGGGGTCAGATGGGGGGGCCAGGCTGTTTGGGGAGGCACAGCCTTCCCTACCCAGCCCTCTGTACAATTTTGCAGCCTCAATGTGGCCCTCAGGCCAAAAAGTTGGCCCAGCCCTGCTCTAGAGGGTGAAAGGAAGCGAGTCAGGAAATCCAGGGGTGCTGGGGGCAGGGCCGGCAACAGAAATTTGGGGGCCCCCTACTCTAATAGTTTGGGGGCCCCCCAGCCCAGCCGGGGCCCCCCAGCCCAGCCGACAGCTGCTGGGGGCCTCCCCAGCCCAGCCGGGCCCCCCCGCCCAGCCCAGCCGACAGCGGCTGGGGGCCCCCCCAGCCCAGCCGCTCCCCCAACCCAGCCGGCGCTCCCCCGCCCCAGCTGACAGCGGCTGGGGAGCCCCAAGCCCAGCCGGCCCCCCGCAGCCCAGCCGGCGCTCCCCCCTAGCTGACAGCGGCTGCGGGCCCCCCAGCCCAGCCAGCCACCCCCCCTGCCCCGCCACCCCCCCCCCAGCTGACAGCGGCTGGGGGGCCTCCAGCCCAGCCGCCGCTCCCCCCCCCCATCCCAGCCGGCCACCCCCACCAGCCCCGCCGCCCCCCCCCAGCTGACAGCGGCTGGGGGGGGCCCCAGCCCAGCCGGCGCTCCCCCCCCCCAGCTGACAGCGGCTGGGGGCTCCCCAGCCCAGCCGCCCCCCCTCCCCAGCCCAGCCGGCGCTCCCCCCCCCCAGCTGGCAGCAGCAAGAGCCTCCCTTGCTGCTCCCTCCCTCCCTCTCTCCCCTGGACTGAGCCGCTGCCGCTGGCCGGGTTCTCTGCTCCGGCCGGGGACAGGCGCTCGTCCGGGGGAGAGCCGCGCCAGATGACTACGGGTAGAGCTGTACCGGGGCCCCCCTAAAGTTGGGGGCCCCGGTACAGCTCTACCCGTAGTACCCCCCTGTCGCCGGCCCTGGCTGGGGGGTGGCAGCACCAACAGAAAAAAATAGGTGCCCAGCACCCACTAGCAGCCGGCTGCCCACCTGCCCGCTAGCAGGTCTTGCTCACAAGCTCCCCCTTTTCCCGTTCACTGAGTCCCGCCTGCCAGCTCCGAGCTGTTCAGTGGAAGAAGTGGAGGAGGGAGAGGAATGGGGCAGGAAGGTGCAGGACAGGAAGAGACAGGATGGGGTGGGTGGGGGCTTTGGGGTTGGGTTGGGTGGGGGCAGAGCAGGGATCGAGCAACCCCCAGAAACTCTCAAAGTCGGCACCTCTGAGCACAGAAGCCTTCTCTGGGGCGGATGCCTCAGGCGTGGGGAGCGAGATGAGACATCTGAGGGGTTGGCTACACTGACATTTTAAACGCTCGAACTCGCTGGTCAGGGGGGTTAAAAATCACCCCCCCCCCCCCCCAGCACAGCAAGTCTGAGCCCTTCAACCCACGAATGTGGACGGGCTGTGAGTGCTGGGAGCTAATCCCCAAACTCGCACTTCAGAGCCCTGCACAGGAGCGTCCCCAGTCGGGGTTTGAAATTCAGCCAGGCCCTGAGTGTTGGAACCCAGCAGCCACCCCCTGACTCAGGGGCCTGTCCCAGCCCGGATCCCTCCCCCGAGGAGGTGCCACAAGTCACAGCCTCCCCCCCGCCCCCCCGCGGGGCTCTGGACACCCCCGGGAATCATCGGGCTCCTGGCACTCAGGGCAAGTTAAACCCAGAGCCCCCACCCCCCGGGGTGTGAACACCAGACCCAGAGCCCCCCCCCCGGGGTGTGAACACCAGACCCAGAGCCCCCCCCTGGGGTGTGCACACCAGACCCAGAGCCCCCCCCCGGGGTTGTGAACACCAGACCCAGAGCCGCCCCCCCGGGGGTCTGAACACCAGACCCAGAGCCCCCCCCGGGGTGTGAACACCAGACCCAGAGCCCCCCCCCCGGGAGTGTGAACACCAGACCCAGAGCCCCCCCCCGGGGGTTTGAACACCAGACCCAGAGCCCCCCCCCGGGGGTGTGAACACCAGACCCAGAGCCGCCCCCCCCCCGGGGGTCAGAACACCAGACCCAGAGCCCCCCCCCCGGGTGTCTGAACACCAGACCCAGAGCCCCCCCCGGGAGTGTGAACACCAGACCCAGAGCCCCCCCCGGGAGTGTGAACACCAGACCCAGAGCCCCCCCCGGGGGTGTGAACACCAGACCCAGAGCCCCCCCCGGGGGTGTGAACACCAGACCCAGAGCCCCCCCGGGGGTGTGAACACCAGACCCAGAGCCCCCCCCAGGGTGTGAACACCAGACCCAGAGCCCCCCCGGGGTGTGAACACCAGACCCAAAACCCCCCTCCTCCCCCCGGGAGTGTGAACACCAGACCCAGAGCCCCCCCCCCGGGGTGTGAACACCAGACCCAGAGCCCCCCCCCGGGGTGTGAACACCAGACCCAGAGCCCCCCCCCCGGGGGTGTGAACACCAGACCCAGAGCCGCCCCCCCCCCGGGGGTCTGAACACCAGACCCAGAGCCGCCCCCGGGGTGTGAACACCAGACCCAGAGCCTCCCCCGGGAGTGTGAACACCAGACCCAGAGCCCCCCCCCCGGGGGTCTGAACACCAGACCCAGAGCCCCCCCCCGGGGGTGTGAACACCAGACCCAGAGCCCCCCCCCGGGGGTGTGAACACCAGACCCAGAGCCCCCCCCGGGGGTGTGAACACCAGACCCAGAGCCCCCCCGGGGGTGTGAACACCAGACCCAGAGCCCCCCCCCCAGGGTGTGAACACCAGACCCAGAGCCCCCCCCGGGGGTGTGTACACCAGACCCAGAGCCCCCCCGGGGGTGTGAACACCAGACCCAGAGCCCCCCCCGGGGTGTGAACACCAGACCCAGAGCCCCCCCCCGGGGTGTGAACACCAGACCCAGAGCCCCCCCCCCGGGGTGTGAACACTAGACCCAGAGCCCCCCCCGGGGTGTGAACACCAGACCCAGAGCCCCCCCCCCGGAGTGTGAACACCAGACCCAGAGCCCCCCCCGGGGGTGTGAACACCAGACCCAGAGCCCCCCCGGGGGTGTGAACACCAGACCCAGAGCCCCCCCCCCCGGGGTGTGAACACCAGACCCAGAGGCCCCCCCCCGGGAGTGTGAACACCAGACCCAGAGCCCCCCCCCCCTGGGGTGTGAACACCAGACCCAGAGCCCCCCCCCTGGGGTGTGAACACCAGACCCAGAGCCCCCCCGAGAATAACCCCCGGACATAGGTGGGTCCCGGGGGGGGGGGAGGGTCTCAGGCCTGGGGGGTCAGATAGAGGAACATGGGGCGCTGCTAGAACGGGGGGGGGGGCGGGAGCCCCTGACCCAACCTGTGACCCCCCCTCATCTAACGCCAGCCCCTCCCAGGCGGGGGGGCACCCCGAGTCCAGCCCCTGCGCAGGGTCCGCCCCAGCCCGGGAACACGGGGAACGAGACTCGAGCGAGGCGGAGCCCGAGGCCGGGTCCGGAGTCAGCCGCGCCCAACTCGCCCCGCCCCCCCCTTTCCCCCTCAGACTTTCGCTTTCACTTGCTCAGCCGGTTGTGCCCAGCGACTGGTGACGCAGACATGTCTTTGCGTTGGTATTGGCGGGTTGTTCCCCTCTCAGCCAATCCCCGCCGCGGTCCATGGGCTGATTCCTGCGCTGCGGGACCGAGAGCGGCGATGGCCCTGGCGCTGCGCCTGCTGCTGCTGGGGGCTGTAGCCCTGCGGGGGGGCCACGCCCGTGAGTAGCGGGGGGGAGGCTGTGCATTGGCGGAGGGGGGGGGGAAGAGGGAGGCTGTGCATTGGCCGAGGGGCGGGGGGAGAGGGAGGCTGTGCATTGGCCGGGGGGGGGGGGGAGAGCTGTGCATTGGCCGAGGGGGGTGGGGGAGAGCTGTGCATTGGCCGAGGGGCGGGGGGAGAGGGAGGCTGTGCATTGGCCGGGGGGGGGGGGGAGAGCTGTGCATTGGCCGAGGGGCGGGGGGAGAGGGAGGCTGTGCATTGGCCGGGGGGGGGGGAGAGCTGTGCATTGGCGGAGGGGGGGGGGGGAAGAGGGAGGCTGTGCATTGGCCGGGGGGGGGGGAGGGAGGCTGTGCATTGGCCGAGGGGGGTGGGGGAGAGCTGTGCATTGGCCGAGGGGCGGGGGGAGAGGGAGGCTGTGCATTGGCCGGGGGGGGGGGGAGAGCTGTGCATTGGCCGAGGGGGGGGGGAGAGCTGTGCATTGGCCGAGGGGGGGGGGGAGAGCTGTGCATTGGCCGGGGGGGGGAGAGGGAGGCTGTGCATTGGCCGAGGGGGGTGGCGGAGAGCTGTGCATTGGCCGAGGGGGGGGGGGGAGAGGGAGGCTGTGCATTGGCCGAGGGGGGGGGGGAGAGCTGTGCATTGGCCGAGGGGGGGGGGAGAGCTGTGCATTGGCCGGGGGGGGGGGGAGAGCTGTGCATTGGCCGAGGGGGGGGGAGAGAGCTGTGCATTGGCCGAGGGGGGGGGAGAGAGCTGTGCATTGGCCGAGGGGGGGGGGAGAGGGAGGCTGTGCATTGGCCGAGGGGGGTGGGGGAGAGCTGTGCATTGGCCGAGGGGGGTGGGGGAGAGCTGTGCATTGGCCGAGGGGGGTGGGGGAGAGCTGTGCATTGGCCGAGGGGGGGGGGGAGAGCTGTGCATTGGCCGGGGGGGGGGGGGGAGAGCTGTGCATTGGCCGAGGGGGGGGGAGAGCTGTGCATTGGCCGAGGGGGGGGGGGAGAGCTGTGCATTGTCCTAGGGGGGAGGGGGGGGCTGTGCATTGGCCGGGGGGGTGTTTTCAGGGTCTTGGGCGCGCTGTTGCAGGGCCAGGCCCGGCTCTGCGGGGTGGAATCCAGGGCCAGGAATGAACATTGGGGGGGGGGGGGTGTATCCCGCAGCACGAGCCAGGAGGCCCCGCTCCCGGGTCACTCCCAGGACTGGGGTCACTCGGTGGTGCAGAGCGTTGGCCCGGGGCCTGCAGACTGCGCAGGGGCCGAGCAGGATGGTGATGATCAGAGGGTCTGTGCCGAGTTCACATCCTCACTGGCTGGTTTGGCTTTTTTAATCCGTGAC
Organism: Sternotherus odoratus; assembly: GCA_032164245.1. Lineage (NCBI taxonomy): Eukaryota > Metazoa > Chordata > Testudines > Kinosternidae > Sternotherus > Sternotherus odoratus. Next base: position 6,493,668 of record JAVMKO010000017.1, read on the forward strand.
ATCCAGCGCCAACCCCCGTCGGTGCCTGGCCGGGCCTTTCTTGGAAGAAAATCCTCCCTGACCTGACAAGGGGCGAATAGGACTTGGCTCCACGTCTGTTGCTTCCTAAGGGATCGCAAAGACCCGAAAGGGTTTTTTCCCCTCCTTGTTTTATTCTTTCTCGTCCGCCCTGTTTTGCTGGAGGTCTCCTTGGAGTACCAGAGACTTGCAGTGGGAATTCTCAGTCCTCAAATGAAGGGCTCCGGGGTATTGAGTCTTTATCAAGGGCAGCTTTTCTTTCTTCTGCTCAGCAGGTGCTTGGTTGAAATAGCACCTGCTATTCTGTTGGTCAGGGGTGTTTTTTTCACACGTTTGTGAGTCAAAAATGTTACCAACTAAAGTGCACTGTGGACATAGCCTTAGTGTGGACACAGTTATACTCAACCCTTAAATTGCCATCGAGTGTTTCCTGGAATCCCCCATGGTTTCCTCCTCTGTCCCCCCATTCCACAGCATCAGGCTGGAGTCAGGGTCTGAAAATATTTGCCTGTGTTCCTGTTTGGACAGCTCCTGCTGAATGTAAGCTGGGTTATACTGTGGTACAGATTGTTCCCCTCATTTAGAGCAATAAGCTATCGTGGGGTAAAGCACGGCTGTACCAGTAAAACTGCACTTGCACTGAGGGGGTTATTTTTGGTAAAAAGAAACGAACAAGAAAACGTAAATAGTTTAAAAGCAGAACAAAAACTGGGTAGAGGTGGCATCAGTGTAGCGTTGCCAACCTTCCAGGATTGTCCTGGAGTCTCTCATGTCGTGTGATGGAACCTCCAGGAATATGTCCACCAAAATTGACAATGAAATGAGTGTAACTGGTTCGGGGCAGGAACTGTCACTTGCTCTGTCTGTACAACACGCAGTACAATGGAGCCCCAGCACGATTAAAGCTAGAATGTGCTGCCACAACATGAAATAATAATTCCTTCCCCTCTCATTTTGTCCACCCCTCAAGTTCTCCAACTGGCCATAGAATCTTGGAAAAACAGAGCCAGCAAAACGGGGGTTTCTAGTGGGTAGAGCAAGCCAGTTGAAAAACTAAAGCACCTGCCTTGCTATAAGCATCATCGTTATTTATTATTGTTTTATGGCAACACCCAGGTGCCTCAGTCCTGGTCTTGTCCCTCATTGTGTCAGGTGCTGTAGAGATACAAAACAAAATATGGTTCCATCGGGGTATAAGACAGGAGACAAGAGATGGGTATAGAGTAGACAGATGAGGGATTATAAGGAGACAGCACTGGCCAGAGTGACAGGCTGTGATCTCAGAGCTATCCAAGTTTTTAGGCACCCTGGCGAAGGAGGGCATTGAGGAGGGTTTTGAAGGATGATAGAGTTTTGCAGACATTTACCAGGAGCTCGTCCCAGGCATGAGGAGCAACATGGGACAAAAAAGGGCTTTTTTGAAAATGTAACAAGTGGGTGATGGAAGCCGGGATCGTCTGCAGATCGGCGGTGGGAGTCGACATTTTGGTAGCAAATGAGAGATGACCGGTTGGGTGGGGGTAGGCCGCAAAGGGCCTCACAACTGAAATCAGGCAGTTTATATTTGATACAATGGAGAAGGAGGAGCCAGTGGAGCGAGGCAAAGAGAGAGGTGACATGGTCAGATCAGCGGCTAGGAAATGATCTTTTCAGCATCTTCTGAATGGATCTAAGTGGGATGAGCCTGCATTTATCAGGCTAGAGAAAAGGACATTGCAGCAGTAGAGAGACGAGATGCTGAGAGTCTGGAGCAGAGGTTTAGCTGGGGGGTGAGGGGACAGGAAAGGCCATGTCTTAGAGAGGTTCTGCAGAAAGAGTCAGCAAGATTTAGACATAACCTGGATGTGAGGACCTAGGGAGAGGTCCTAGTCGAAGATCACCCCCAGGTTACGGTCCTGACTGACAGGCAGGATGGTGGAGTTATCCACATTGACTGACAAAGGAGTAGTAGGGAGGTCTTGGGGGGAAGATTGGGAACTCTGTTTTAACCACATTGAGCTTGAGCTCATGACGAGGAAGCCACAAGGAGCCGTCAGAGACAGGCCAAGGTTGTAGTTTGGGCAGAAAGAGACCAGTCTGGAGTGGAGAGGTAGATCTGTGAATTATCAGCACAGAGATGGGAGTTGAATTGTGTTTGCAGATGACTTTGCCCAGAGATAAGGTGTAGCAGGAGAAGAGAAGGGGACCAAGGACAGTCGAGTCTTGGGGGGACAGAACCCCACAGAGGGCTGGAGTGGGGATGAGGAAGATCCTCTGAGGGACACGGTGAAGGAGAAATTAGAGAGGTCAGAGGGGACAGAGTTAAGGAAGCCAAGGAGGACAAGATTTCAAGAAGAGTGTGGTGAATGGTGTCAGAGGTGGCTGGTAAACCAAGGAGGGTGAGGATGGAGCGCTGAGTCTGAGTGTTAGCTAGGAGGAGTCCTTGCAGACTTTGGCAGGAGCGATTTCTGTGGAGCGCAAAGCGTGGAAGTCGGTGTGGGGAGGGTCTAGGAGGGAACCGCAGGACAGGAACTCCAGACAGCGATTGTAGAGGCACATTCAATGAGCTGAGAGATGAAAGGGAGAAGGGGCTGTAGCTCGGGAGGCAAATGGAGTCAAGGATCTTTCTGCTGGAAGACACTAAAGTGTGTTTGTGTTGTGAGAGGAAAGAACCAGAGGAGAGTGAGAGGTTAAAGAGAAGATAAATGAGGGAGGAGAGCGGATGTGAGGGAGATCAGGAGATGGGGGTGGTGTCAATAGAGGGCATAGGAGGAGAACAGATGAGAAATGTTGGCAGCTGTGAAGGAGAGGGAGGTGGGAATTGAAGAAGGGGAGAGGAGGAGGAAGGTCACATTTTATTGTCACGAATCCAAATGCCGACTGGTGTTCACACAGCTCTAACCCCCTTTGGATCATGGTCTCTCCTTGGAGTGAAGCACTTCACCACCTCCTGGGACAGAACTTCAGAGCCTTCAGCCGCACCACTTCCTGCCATGAGCTCCCCGCAGTGACTCCACCGGAACCAGACACCTGGGGAGACCTGCGCCCCCAAAGGGAACAATGTGCTTCAGATTCCCGACCCTGGGGTGACTCTCCGCCAGCGCTGTACAAACAGCGGGGTTCATCGGGTGCCTGGAACACAGCGTAGAAAATCTTGAGTTCACATGGAGTGGGGGAGTTGACCCAGGTGAATGCAGAGGGGAGGGAGAGGAGGGGCAGAGGGTCAGGTGGGTTATCAATTTGGAAGCTGAAGTTCCTGAGGACGAGTGTGGGGAGCTGCGGAAAGGAAGGGGGAGCTGGGGTGGGGATCAGAGAGGGTGACTGAGGGGAGGAGCGGGGTGGATGGGAGCCGACAGCACTGTGGAGAGAAGTTGGGTGCAGGACCATGCCGAAGAAGAGCTGGAGTACTGAGGAGGTGGGGGCTGGAAGCAGCAGGCGAGTGGGAGCGGAGGTCACTGCAGGACAGTGGCAGAGGGAGGGATCTAGGTCTTTGAGAGACAGGAATAGGATCAGACTCTGATCCATAGTGTCCCTGTTGCAGTGTCCAAGGACTGGAGCTGTAAAGGGGCTAAGGTGCCTAAATCCCAGGATCAGCCCCCCATGTTCACAGAGTCCGTTCCCCCCGCCCCCCGGCTGCAGCTGAGCCCTGCAGGTTCCTGAACTCGCTTGGCACCGTTGTGCAGTAGGAGTTCCCTCAGGATCTGTGTTCCTGCCTCTGGGCCTGCGCCCTGCAGCTTCCCGCTAGGTGCCCAGACGCCTGAGCCCCAGAGTGATGCATGGACCGAGGGACGACTGGTGTCCTCCACCTAGCTCATCCGGGGGCCCGATGTGGTGGGTTTGCTCAGGCCGCTTGCTGGATCGGACCCGCACGTGAGCTCGCACAACAGTGTGGGAGGAACCCAGGGGGTTGGGCATCGCCTGGGGTGTGGGAAACTCCTGGTTCCAGGCCCCTTCTGCCTGTGGGGGAGACTGAACTTGAGCAGGGTTCTGCCACCTCATAGGGTGTCCTAGTCCCTGAGCTGTGGGCCCCCCTCCATCGCTCCTGTGGAGCTGTTCCTCTGGGGAGAGCTAGAGCTGGGCCGGAGAGCAGGGGTGCAGAAGGGCTGTGTAGCCAGGTGGTTGGAGCCTTTGCCCGGGAGGTGGGAGACCCCGGGTCCAGTCCCTCTGCTCCACTGACTCTTTAATGAATTCGCCAGGGAGGAGCAGTGTCAGCAGCCCCGCTGGCCAGAAGGGGAGTGAAGTGGGCGGTGTCTGGTGCTGGCAGGAGGGATGCAGGGCATTGGGGAACCGGCAGAGCTGAGGGGAAGAAAGGGGAGAGCTCTGTCCCCGTTAGATCCGTCTCTTCTTCAGCTCATACATACACCAGGTGTGACGAAGTAGGAATACTGTGTGTGCGCCTCAGTTTCCCCTATGCATTTCTTGAGTGTCTATGTGAAGGGATAAGGATGTGTAGCTGATGCAAAGCACAGTCTCTCTGCAGGTGTCCATACCTTTAGCTGTAATCTGACCCCAAGTGGGGGAGGGAGGTCACCTGACCTGGCTGAGCCAGGGGGAAGGAGGGGCTGGAAAGAGGGAGTGGGGGGGGGGGAGTCTGAAGCTGCCTGGAGTCAGGCAGCGGAGCGATCTCGCTCTCTGGCCCCCAGAATGGATCCAGCTGAGGGGTCACACTTGCTGTATGGTCTGGGTTAGACCAGATAAAAGTCATCGAATAAACCTGTTTTACTGACTGGCTGAGAGTCACGTTTGACTGTGGATTTGGGGTGCAGAACCCATGGGCTCCCCCAGGATCCCACCCAGGCGGGCTTGCTGGGGGAAGCACATGGAGGGGCATAAGATGTTGAATGCTCCGAGGTCAGACCCAGGAAGGTGGAAGTGGGGACCCCTGAAGTTCCTGGCCTTGGAAACAGGCTGTGTACGGAGAAGGGGCCCTTCACCCGAAGTCCTGTCTGGCTTCCTAGGGAGCGGTTCCAGACCATTGCCCGGGCGCTCCGTGACACCAGGGCAGGGCTGTACCCGTTGTGTGTGTCCAACACCCAGCGTGGCGCGGCTCTGGTCTGTAACTGGCCATTGGGAACAAGGCCCCGATACGGCAAACGCTGTGCATCACATTACTGAGGTGAGAGAAGGCTCCATGGGGTCTGTGTGAGTGAGTGAGTGAGAGTCCACACTGAGAGTTGGCAGGATCTGAGACTAAATAGCCCCTGAGACACTGAGGAACTAATGGGAGCAAATAAGTCACCAGCCTGCATTAGCCTGACCCGCCCCCCCAGTTCCTGATGCTCCCCCCCCCCCCCCAGACGTGTGTGTAACTCCCCTGAGCCATGTCTGATGTCAGTGGGATGCTACCTGGGTGATGGGATAAGGGACTCAGTCTCTGCATCACAGGCCCTTTGGGAGCTGTCGTCCTTCCCCATCCACTTTGGCCCTGATCCTATCTGTGGGATGGGGATCAGGCTGTGAACTCTGGGAGGCAGGGCCTGGGCAGTGACTGGCACAACAGGGGGTCTGATCCCTGCAGGGGACCTGGGGTGCAGCCACAGCATGAATAAGTTAAGTCCAAAGCAGACTGTGAAGAGTTACAAAGGGGATCACAGTGGATGAGAAGCTGGATATGAGTTAGTAGTGTGCTCTTGTTATCATATTGGGGCCGAGTTAGCAGGAGCATTGCCAGCAGATGGAGGGAAGTGATTATTCTTCTCTATTCAGTACTGGTGAGGCCACATCTGGAGTATTGTGTCCAGTTTTGCCCCCCTCCCCACTACAGAATGGATGTGGACAAATTGGAAAGATGCTGGTGGAGGGCAACAAAAATGATCAGGGGGCTGGGGCACATGAGTTAGGAGGAGCGGCTGAGGGAACTGGGGTTGTTAGTCTGCAGAAAAGAGTGAGGGGGAATTTGATCCTGGCCTCCCAACTACCTGAAAGGGGGGAGGGTCCAGAGAGGATGGAGCTCCACTGTTCTCAGTGGTGGCAGATGACAGAAGGAGTAATGGTTTCAAGTTACAATGGGGGGAGGCTTAGGTTGGCTACTGGGAGTTGTGAAGCACTGGAATGGGTTACCTGGGGATCTGGTGGAATCTCCATCCTTAGAGGTTTTTAAGGCCCCTCTTCCTGGATTCTCTGTGCACCGCTGTATTGCTCTCCCAACAGACATCAGGGTGATTGAAATCTCCCATGAGAACCATGGCTTGTGATCTAGTAACTTCTCTTAGTTGTTGGAAGAAAGCCTCCTCCATCCCATCCCCCTGGTCTGGTGGTCTATAGCAGACTCCCACCACGACATCACCCTTGTTGCTCACACTTCTAAACTTAATCCAGAGACTCTCGGGTTTTTCTGCAGTTTCATACCGGAGCTCTGAGCAGTCGTACTGTTCTCTTCCATACAGTGCAACTCCCCCACCCTTTCTGCCCCGCCTGAACAGTTTATATCCGTCCATGACGATACTCCAGTCATGTGAGTCATGTCTTGACAAAGCCCTGACTGGGATGATTTAGTTGGGGTTGGTCCTTCTTTGAGCAGGGCATTACACTAGATTAGCCTTCCACAAAGTTTTTCCTTTGTGGCCCCTTTTCCCTGTGCCGCCTCTACTCGCGGCCCACGGGGTATGTCTGCCAAAATGCCGCCAAATAGGAAGCTTCCATTTTCTGCGGCATTTCGGCGGGACAAAAAATGTAGCACCCCCTTCGCTCCTCACTCCCCCTCCAGTCCTGCCTCCCTTTCTCCTTCTACCCCCCCTTTTTCTCCCTGCTCAGGCCCTGCTGTGAGCCCTTCCCCAGGTCTCCTCCCACAGGAGCGCGCCTGAGGGCCGGCGCCACCTCTCATGTATTGCCAGGGGCTCCCTGGCAGGGTCTGGTTGGGTCTGACTCCCCCTCTCCCAATCTCTCCCCCCCCCCCCTCAGGCCTGCACTCCAGGCGCATATTGGACACGGTGGTGTCGGAGCCTGGCCCAGGGCTGCCGTGGTACAGCCGTGTTGTGTACGTGGACGATCAGGTCACCTACGTCTACACCAGCGAGATGCAGAGGCCGGAGCCCCGCCCAGTATGGATGGCACAGAACGAGGGCCCGGCGTTCAGGGATTGGGCGACCTGGTGGGCAAAGCGCCACCAGAAATGGTACAACATGAGTCTGAACACCCTGCGTGAGCTCTACAACCAGACCGAGGGTGAGTGAAGGACCTGACCTAGGGACATGGGGACATTGAGTGTGTGTGAGGGGGCAGGGCTGATGTAAACAGCGTGAAGGGTGACAGGGATATGTGTTGGGAATGGGGGGAGGGGACAGATCGAAAAGGGGCATTTTCTCGCTGGAGTCAGTGTGAATGTGGGGGACAAAGGGACATGGGCCGGGGGGCGAGGCTGCAGGATGGAGAGTCCATGAGAGAGACATTTTTTGACACACTCCAAAGTGGGACTCTTGTACCGTCCCCTCCCCAAACACCCCCGATTTCTGCTCCCAGTCCCCCTCTGCTGCCCTTCAGGGGACCCCCCACTCCCTGTGGGGTCATTTCCCAGGCAGAGCAGCACAACTGTAAAAGCCAGAAGTTCCCATCAGACCTGACTAGTCCGACCTCCTGGTCACCCAGGCCAGAGAGTCGCAGCCAGCGATTCCCGCACAGAGGGGTTTGTTCCTCCTGGCTACGAGAGTGATGCTGTCAGACCCTAGAGATAGAGCAGGGCTCTGAGACATGATGAGGTCCTCTGATGGTGTCAGTTGAATGGATATGTGGATAGAGTTGGCATTGGGCTTTGTTACAAGGATAGGTACCTGGGTTAGTGTTTTTGTTCTGTGGTGTGCGGTTGCTGGTAAGTATTTCCTTCAGGTTGGGGGGCTGTCTGTAAGTGAGGACTGATTTGTCTCCCAAGATCTGTGAGAGTGAGGGATTGTCTTTCAGGACAGGACCTATCCTAGGATCTAATCACATCAGCCAGGCCATCAGGGACTCATTCACCTGCACATCTACCAAAAATAGACTCCAAGGAGAATCTGCTGAACTTGAATTAATTTGCAAATTAGATACCATCAACCTAGGGTTAAATTTATGTTAAGTATCTTCACACCTTCTTTTCAGCTGTCTAATATAGACCATCTTGATTATCACTACAAAAGGTTTTTTCTCCTGCTGATATTAGCTCATCTAAATTAAATAGCCTCTTAGAATTGGTATGACTACTTCCACCTTTTTTTGCTTTCTGTGCCTAAATGCATCTTACTTCTGTGTTCCATTCCATGCATCCGATGAAGTGGGCTATAGCCCACGAAAGCTTATGCTGAAATAAATTGGTTAGTCTCTAAGGTCACTTACAGCTTTATAGCAGTTTTGTTTATACCGGCCTTCAGATACAGCTCCAGGGATAGCGCTCCAGCGTGTCCATACTGACAGCCGCAACCACACTGGCGCGGCCACATTTGTGGCACTTGCAGCAGCATGGGGAGTGGTGCATTATGGGCAGCTATCCCAGCATTCAGCTGGGTGCAACGTGCTTTTCAAACAAGGGGGTCAGGTGGAGTGTGTTGTGTGTATGTGGAGGGAGAGAGCGAGTGGATTTTTGGAGTTCTGAGAGTGTCAGCAAACTGTCTTTAAAATGCAAAGCCTACTGACCTTCTGCTTCTCACTCACTCAATCGGTAAACATTTGCATTATTGATTTGCCGAGTTACAGATAAGCCCTGAAAACGTACTTCTGCATTCCTCCAGCCGAGTTCAAAACAAAGGGAAGAGTGGTCAATTGGCTTAAATAGCTTAGAGCATTTCCAGAGATCACTCAAAGCACTGTATTTTTACTACCCGTTTACACTGGAGCTAAAGCGTATCACCCAATACGCTACAGCTGTTAATCCTCTGGGAAGGGAGGATTACCAGGACCAGTATAACCACGGACTTATAGCGCTCTACGTGCCTCACCAGTCTGGACGGGTAGTGAGTTATAGCGTTCCTGGTGGCTTTATAGCGCTATAAAGTGCCAGTGTAACCAAGGCCTAAGGTGCCACAAGTATTCCTTGTTTTTTTTATGGATACAGACTGACATGGCTGCTAATCTTAAGCCTTTCATAGACTAGACTCCTTCTTAGTCTGGGCCCAATCCTTTCCCCCTGTATAATCTTTGTTAGATTCAGCAGCCATCTCAGCTGGTAAGCAGGGGTTTTCTCATGACTGGCAGTCCCCCTTGTCCTGCTCCATCCCCTTTTATAGCTTTGACACAAGGCAGGAATCTCTTGTCTCTCTGGGTCCGCACATCTCTTGCTAAATGGAAAATTACAAGATTTAAGATGGATTTCATTACCAGGTGACATGGTCACTGTAAGACCCCCGGTCTCCATTTTTCCTGAGTTGGCCAACTTGGCCTTCACATACATAGGAAGGCTTGCAAGTATATGGAGCCATTCATAGTTCACTCACTCTGAAGCACCCTTAATGGCTTCCAATTAATATGTTTACATTAGTGATGTAAGTTTATAACTTATTCTCCTAACTCCACACACAGAAATAATAAATGCAAACAAGTGGTATGAACACACTTAGTAGATTACTGTGGCACCTTAAAGACTAACTAAAGTATTGAAGCATAAGCTTTCGTGAGCTAATGCCCACTTCGTCAGATGCATGCAGTGGAAGTGTCCAAGGGAAGGTATAAATAGGTAGGCAAGAACCAGGTAGGCAAGGGAAGGTATAAATAGGTAGGTTAGAGATAACAGTTTATCTCTAATCAGGGAGGGTGAGGTATTCCTCTAGCAGCTGAATTGGAGGTGTGAACTGCGAGAGAAGAGAAACTGCTCTTGTAGTTAGCTAATCCCTATTCAGTCCTGAGTTGATTGTATCAAATTTGCAAATGAATTGCAGCTCAGCAGTTTCTCTTTGCAGACTGGTCTTGAAGTTTTTTTGCTGCAATATGGTGACTTTTAAATCTGTAATTGTGTGTCCAGGCAGGTTGAAGTGTTCTCCTACAGGTTTTTGTATATTGCCATTACTGATATCTGATTTGTGTCCATTTATCCTTTTTCGTAGGGACTGTCCAGTTTGGCCGATGTACATAGCAGAGGGACATTGATGGCATATAATAGCATATATGACACTGGTAGATGTGCAGGTGAATGAACCAGTGATGGTATGGCTGATCTGGTTAGGTCCTGTGATGATGTTGCTCCCTTTGAGCCACTGGCATTGTGCCCTCTGTTGTACCATTCCTGGAAGGTCACCTTTCTGGTAGCAATGATCTCTGTCAGGAGGGTGTTGGAGATTAGAGCTCTTATGTCAAACCCTCCAGATACAGTGTTCAAAGTACAACATCGCCCCCTCCCCGTGTTCCTCCTAAAGTTAGTCTTGCAGTTTCATAGTAATCAGGCTATTTTCCTGCCCCTTTTCTCCCTGAAGCCACACAAGAATAGGGAGGAATGATATTAGGCAGCGCACCCTAGTGTTCTGTATAGAAAGGACTCTGTAGGAAGTCGATCTGTAAATCCATGCAGCATTTTGTGGCAGTAGCTGATAGGATGAAAGGCTCAGAGAATTTCATCTGGATCACGTTGTGCATTCACCTGTGGTATGAGCATCTCCCCACCTGTCTTCCTGACAGCCCACTTTGTGAGAGCACCAGCTTCCTCAGTGGTGTTCGTGGCCCACGCCCAATCCAGGACATTAGCAGAGCAGTGACCTGGGCATCAGGACAACTACGCCATCACCCAGCAAGCTAGAGATGACACTGGGTTTGGTTGGGCAGTGTTGTGATCCACGTGTCCATGAACTCCGAGCCAACCCCTTACAGTACTGCGTGGGCGTCACCAAACATGGAAAGAATATGTGCAAGCCGTTGAAGAAGAAAAAATGGTTACTGACCTTTCTGTAACTGTCACTCTTTGCGATGTGTTGCACACGTCCATTCCAGGAGCCACCCTCCTACCCCTCCATTGGAGTTGCTGGCAAGAAGGAACTGAGAAAGTGCAAGGACGACCGGTCCCCCTATACCATGACATGAGAGCACTGCACTAGAAAGTGCTAGAACCGGCCTGATGGGTGTTACTGAGGGAAAAATTTCTGGCGACTGTGTGAGGGGCACACACATCTAGCCTGCAATGGATGTGTGCAACATATCTCTAAGAACAGCCGTTACAGGCAGGCTAGTAACTGGTTTTTGTCCAAACCTGGGGCATTGTTCAGGGACACAGCTTAGTGGGTTTGGCTCTCACCTGTGGCTGTGACACCAAATTGTATTTTAATCCCTTGGCTTTCATTTTTCCAAACGTGATTAGTGACTTTTGAGTGTCTCCTATTCAGAGGTCTGGTGTCCCCACTTTCTGATCAGGTCCCTTTCAAAGATCTCAGTTGGGCACCTGAAATCACTAGTCATTGCTGAAAATCTAGGCATTTACCTCCATGTATCTTGTGCAGGGTGGGGGAGGGGTGAAAATATTTGGGACCCTGTGTGGGTTATTTTGTGCCCCCACATTGTGCCCTGTTTGCCAGGCTAGGGTCTGATCTGTTCGCCACACATTTCAGTCTTTCTTGTGATCCCCACAGTGTTTTCTGTTCACCACAGCCTCCTTCCTTCTCCCCTAAACTCTCCTTCCTGTCCCCATCCCCCCCCAGTCTCCCTCCCTCTTCCTGTCAGCCCAGGGGTGGTTGTATTAACTGAGTCTGTTCTTGGGTGTGTGCGAGATGGTGGCCGTTGCTGTGACGATGAGCCTGACTGTAGGAAAATGGCAGCCAGTTGAACTAAGTGCCACCAATGGCCTGATCCTTACAGGGAATCCCCTTGAGACAGTGGCCATGTGAACAAGAGGCCAAGCATCTGAAGTTGGTTCTTTGTGGTTCCTAGGTTGAGTTGGGGGCCCGGGAAGATGGGGCAGGGAAACAGAGTGACCCTGGGGATTGTGTGAGGTCATTAAACCAGAGCAGAGGTTAGTGTGGGGAACAGACCTGTACCCCCTCTCCACAGGGACATGGGGGTGCTGTGAATGGAGGACATGGGGGACAACCTAGGGACTGAGGACCCTGCAAAATTAATACAACCAGAGCAGGAGAGAGTAGGGTCTAGACACTCTGCATTCCCTCTCTTCTCCCGAGTGCCCCTGACTACCAGAACTGGGGGAATTCTCCTGCAATATCCGGAGCACTCCCTTTGGGGTTGTGCCGCCCTGCACCCCCTGCAGGGAACATACAAGGCTGCTGCTGACCCTCAGCTGTGTTTCAGGATTTCACATTATCCAGACAATATATGGCTGTGATCTCCGGGAAGACGGCATCATTCAGGGGGTTTACCAGGATTCGTATGACGGACGAGACTTTCTTACCTTTGATGAGGAGACCGTGACGTGGGTAGCAACAGATATTGGGGCTCAGATCACCAAGAGGAGATGGGAGGCTGAAATACATGACAGCATGCAGTGGAAATACTTTGTGGAAGAGGAATGTATTCCCTTTCTAAGGAATGCTCTAGAGTACGGGAAGGAGACTCTGCAGAGGAAAGGTAAGGCAGGGGGACAAGCCCCACCCAGGAGGTCACTACTGGTTACATCTCCATTCCCCAGCCCCGGTTCCAAAATGGAGCAGAGGGATAGGGGCCATTCTACAATGTTGCACCAGTGACAGGTGGGGAAACAACCCCTCCCCCACCCCCACCTCGGCTGGGGAAAAAGATAAGAAATTGAAAAATATTAAAAGCAGCTCACTGTAGAGAAGCTGCATCTCCAGAGCCACTTGACCAAATGAGCCCAAATTTGCAGCACAAATTCTACCTCTTCCCCTGAAGTGAGTTATCAAGGCAATCCTCTTGTTAGAGCACTCTGTTTAATTATGGAAGTGCCACCACTTCTATGGACACCAGCTTTATTCACCATGTAATTCTTCCTCCTTCACTGTCTGTACCATCATATTTATTGTGTTACCCCCAGCCCCTGTGTTCCACCAAGGATGGTAGTTTTGTCCTTGTTGCCTCTTTCTCCAAACTTCTCCCGCAGTCATCTATGTGCTTCCTTCCATGCCCTCCCCTACATGTGGAACTGCCCTCCCCATACTAACCTGGAAGAAGAATCCCCTTGTCCTTAAAGTTTTCCCTGTTCAGACCTACCTTTGCTACAACACTTTCATACTTACTACTCGATTCTTTTATCAATAAGACATCAGATAACCACACTCACATTTATTACCAGAGCTTTTTAGTTAAAGATGAATCAGCACAAACAGAGAAGGGCAGAGGTTAAATGCTTTACCACTCCAACTCAGGAGAACAGTTGCAGCATAGTCTGCTTCAAAGTGTTAACTTGCTATTACCCCTGTATGTACCTTCTCTGTTACCTGGGACACACATATCCCAAATTAGTTAGCACCATTCACACATTGATCTTTACCTTCCCAGTTTGCGCTCGCTGTCAAGCTCACTTGAAATTTGTACCCAGGTTTTTCAACATACTAGTTGCTTATTTCTCCAGCAAACCTCAGCAGAACATTATCTTGTCCTTTGCCATCTTTACAAATGGCAACAAGAAAAAGCCATTCACAGCCATGTAATGTGTATTTCAGTGCCAAGGGGCTGGGAAACTGATTTTTCAACATAAGGGTAAATCCTTTTGAAATCCATAATATTGCGGTAAATAGATTTTGTAACAACCTACAAGAAATTAGCCAATTAACATTAGCTAGTTTGAGAGGCAATTTAGCACTGTGGGTCACTTTTTGTTAAATGGGCCCTTTCCATCTCTCATTGGTCAGTTGATCCATAGTTTGCTCCCTGGCCAGGGCAAGATATTTCCCTCTTTCCAATCCAGGGGCTGAGAGGAGATGGACACAAACCTAGCACATAATTGACACCTGTATCTGGAGCTTAGTGAAGCCTGTCAAGGTTCTGGTGTCACTGTGCAGTGGCCAGGTCAGGGACCTGGATACAGGATTCACCGTTGCTGATGCTGTGAATTCAGCACAGAAATCCTCTAACATGGTCGTTCTCTCTCGTCAGAGGGATTCCGGCTCATGGACTCTCCTCCTCCCCCACTGCTGGGCTCTCAGAATTTCATGCTGCAAAGCTCCAGCAAAGGCTGCCTGGATTAGAGCTTGAAAACAACTAACTTCAGTTTCTCCTTTTCCCCAGAGCGCCCAACAGCTCGAGTGAGCGACCGGTCATCTCACCACGGCCTCACCACCCTCTCCTGTAAGGTCAGTGGGTTCTATCCCCGGGACATCGCCGTGACCTGGCTGAGAAATGGGGAGAGCAGACAGCAGGAGACCTACTCTGAAGGCATCCTCCCCAGTGGGGACGGGACCTACCAGACCTGGGTGACAATGGAGATTGATCCCCAGGTCAAAGCCCATTATTCATGTCAGGTGGAGCATGAAAGCCTGTTAGAGCCGCTCTCTGTCTCCTGGGGTAAGGAGTCTCTGTGTTTGTCTGTTCTCCTAGTGGGCGAGGGGGAATCCATTAAACTCAACCCTGAAAAATGCTCATTTGGATTTCTAGGCTGAAGCTGGAGTTTCCTCAGTGTCTGTGAGGCCCTGTTCCCTTTGGTCCTGTCCCTCTGCAGTCAGGTTCTTGGGCTAGAGTTGGGACCTGCAGTGTCTGGGACTCACGTCTTGCTCTCCAGTTTGCTGCCTCTGGGGCTGTTGGATACATCTCAGCAATACAGGGTCTCTGGGGCGAGAAGATTAACAAGGAGACTAAAGCTAGAAGAGAGCAGTCTGAGCTCCTGCAGAACTCAGGGCAGGGAATCATACCAGGGAACAACCTCATAGCCTGTGGGCAAATTAAATCTGATCCTTCAGATAGAGATGCCCATTCCAGTATCATCCCTAAACGGGAAAGGGGAAGAACTTGCTGAAGATCACAGTGAGTCAGTGCAGAGCCAGGAATAGACCCCAGGAATCCTGACTTCCAGCCCCTCCTGCTCTCCAAGGGATGGAGAATTTACCATGTCCCAGGGGAAGCTCAAATCTGCCCCATATTTCCAGGCAGAATTTGTCTTGCTTCAGCCTCCAGTCTATTCTCAACTTCTGCAGGTTCTCAGCCACAACTCTGTGGGGCATTCGTTCTTGCCCATGTGTCCAGAGGTTGATGTTTAATGTTGGGAGCAGCTTGTTTCCGTGTGCAGTGATACTGGAAGAGTGGGTGTGGCCTTGGAATGGAGCAAGGAGGCAGACTAGAGCCCTGCATCAGCGCAGGAGATTGTCCTAGCACAAGGGAGCTGCCTGCCAGCCGTCTTTTTCCTTGGTTAATTGGGATGTGGAAAAATGCAACATTTGGAAGTGTAAACAATTTCTAAAAGAGCAGCCTGCACTGGAGATCTCATCAACAGATGGTTTCACATCATAATCCTGCTCCACGTCCCCTGCCAATTTTTGTGTCATAAACCACATTTCCTTATTCTCTTAGAAATATTTTTCTTTTTGTTATATTATGATGTGCCTCTTTCAGACATCAGGAGAAGCTGATTAGTGAACCTGAAAGTGTGAACAGAACTCAGGGTTTAACAGGTTTATATAAACCAAGAACAGTATTTAAATATCTCTGTCGTCCCCCCTTCACTTCCTGCCCCCTCAAAAAACATGCATGGTTCTCTGTAACTCCATTCCTGGCAGGGGAATCCAGAGCTTTGACGACAGTTTCCAGTTTGTCACCAGACTCCCGCAGTGGGACTGTGTCCATTAGTCACGAAAGTCAGCATTGTCAAGGGGGGTTAGGGGCTGGGAGCCAGGATTCCTGGTTTCTATCCCTGGCTCTAGAAGGGGAGTGGGGACTCATAGGTTAGAGCAGGGGGTCTGGGAGCCAGGACTCCTGGGTTCTGTCCCTGGAAGAGGAATGGGGGCTACTGGGTTAGAGCAGGAGGGGCTGGAAGTCAGGATTCCTGGGGTCTATTCCTGGCTCTGCACTGTGATCTTCAGCAAGTTTTCCCCCTTTCCTGTTTAAGGACGATACTGATGTCCATGCTCTCCCATAGTTAGGTGGATGAAGATTGATTAATGTTATAAAAATCTTCTATTTTCAGTGTTAAACATTCATTATGGATTGAAGTGGTTGAGGCTGGGTCTAGTGTCCAGGACTTTCTGTGGTGTGGTGCAATGCATGATGGGTACATTGTGGCTGCACTGGGAGGGGTGGAGGGTTGCAGGACTCGGCCCTTATCTGGGGAGCAGACTGATCCCTGCAGTGGGATGAAAAGTTTTAGGGGGTGGATTTTTCCCCATTGATCGTTCTCTTCATTCCATTTCAGCACCAAACAACAGTCTGATTCCCGTTGTGTCTGGAGTTATCGCTGCAGTTGTCCTGATCGGTGTTCTCATCGGAGTAGTCGTCTGGAAAAAGAAACACCCAGGTAAAGAGCCTGTGGTGGGGGATTTCCTTGATTTGCTGGTTCCTGCACATACCCCTCAGGACAACAACAGTACAGGAGCCAGTGTCCGTACGGTGTAACTGCCCCACTGCGGGACTGAGCTAATGACCCCCAAGGGGAGCTGCTGGAGGGCCAGACCCAGAACCTGGGTGCAGGTTACAGTTTACATGGGGGTGAGTTTTTCCAATGCACTCAGCACCCAGCGCACCGAGGTCTTTGGAAAGTGTCTCATTGTCTCGTTCTCTCCTGATGATCGTGAGCACCTGGGACCTTGAGTCCATTACTGAGCACCGGGGGCTGTGCTGGGCCAGGGACCCTGTTTGTGAGCTGTGGACACAGATCGGAGTCAGTTCCTGCCTTGGGAGCTGCATTCACTGAAATTTCCCTTCTCTCTGCAGGGAGGAAGGGAGGCGG
This sequence comes from Sternotherus odoratus, assembly GCA_032164245.1. NCBI lineage: Eukaryota > Metazoa > Chordata > Testudines > Kinosternidae > Sternotherus > Sternotherus odoratus. The sequence goes on from JAVMKO010000017.1 coordinate 6,510,391, forward strand.
CTACGCTGTAGCTCAGGGTAAGTGACAATACCCGTCGCCTCTTCTCAAGTGGCCATCTCTGAACAGCCATCAGTATTTGCGTGTGGGTTTTAGCCTGGATCCACTGACAGGAGATCCTCACCCCCACTCAGCGGACTTGTCTACAAGGAGGATTTTAGGGAAACCTCCAACTATTGTTCTAGTACCACAGAATCGTAGGAGTGGAAGGGACCTTGAGAGGACACCTAGTCCAGTTCCCTGCACTCGAGGCAGGACTAGGTATTATCTAGACCATCCCTGACTAACCTGCTCTTAAAAACCTCCAATGGGGGAGATTCCACAACCTCTCTAGACAATTTAATGCAGTGCCTACCCACCGACAGAATTTTTTCCTAATATCCAACCTAAGCTTTCCTTGCTGCAATATAAGCCCATTGCTTCTTGTCCTGTCCTCAGAGGTTGATGAAAACAATTTTTCTCCCTCCTTCTTGTAACAACCTTTTATGCACTCAAAAACTGTTGTCATGTCCCCTCTCAGTCTTCTCTTCTGCAGACTAAACAAACCCAATTCTTTCAATCTTACCTCATGTTTTTAGACTGTTAATCATTTTTGTTGCTCTTCTCTGGACTTTCTCCAATTTGTCCATTATCCTTCCTGAAATGTGATGCCCAGAACTGGACACAATACTCCAGCTAAGGCCTTATCAACACAGAGTAGAGTGGAAAAAATTACTTTTCGTGTCTTGCTTTCAACACTCCTGCTGATAGATCTGTAGCGGGGCGGCGACTCACCCCGCGGCGCCTCCTGCTGGTCCATCTGGGAATTAGCTCAGTCCAGCCACTGGAGCGCCCTCTGCAGGCCGATGTCCTGCTTGTGGCTGGCCCAGAGTCCCTCCCTGGACCCCGGTGCAGCACCCCTTCAGGTCTTAGGGTCTCCCTTCCCTGGGGAACCCCCACGCTCTGTCCCCACCTTGCCTCAGTCTAGGCAACGGCCAGTCACCACTTGTCCCCGTTCACTGTGGCAGCCTGCAGTATCATCACTGGCAAGGAGGGTTTGGCCTGCTGCCCCCTGCAACCCCAGTACCCCTTTGTTGGGCCTTCCCCTAGGCCCTGCAGCCTGGGGGTTTCCAGGCAGGGGCTCTCCCAGCTCCCCCTGCCTTGCCCCAGCCCTGCTCCCCTCTGGGTATCTTGTCAGGCTCCCAGCAGCCAGGCCCGTCCGCCTCGGGAAGCAGAGGAGACTGTCTCCCTTGGGCTCCAAACTGAGCCCTTTTTATCAGGGCCAGCTGGGCCTTAATTGACCCAGCCCCAGCTGTGGCTGCTCAGCCCAGTCAGGCTGGAACTTGCTCCCAGGCAGAGCCCTTTCTTGGGCTGTTTTAAGCCCTTTTCCCCCCAGAGTGGGGCAGCCGCCCCACTACACTTGGCCTTTCTGATTTTCCACTTTTTGTAGGAGTCTCGAGTTCAGCTCATTGAAGATCTCCTGGATAAGCCAGTGTGGTCTCTGGCCACCCTTCCCGTCCTCCCTGTGCAGCGGGATGGGTCACACTTGACCATTTCAACTCTCTCCAACTGTCTTCCCCTCTAGACTTCCTTCCCATGCAGAGCCGCCCTGTCCTTGGACAGTTTGGGGTGGTTGCCCTGGGCCCCGCGCTTTGGGGGACGCGGGGCCTGGGTGGCATGGGAGCTGGTGGCAGTGCCCCGGCCCGCTCTGCTCTACCCCGCCCTGTTTGATGGGGACATGGGGCCTGGGTGGCACAATCTGACCCCTGCTGTGTTATTTTCCTAACAGGTCTTCAGTGGTGTACAGTGGCTGTTGACAGGTGGTCTGACATTGTTGACAGCAACTCTAGAGAGTACAGTGAATAAAACCACCTGAACCCCAGCTCCTCAATTGCTCCACCATTGTGACCACTGGTGGAATCGCATTGCTTGAGGGGCTGGGTCCCAGTTTTCCTAGTGTAAACAAGGCGATGGTCAGGAATGTATACAGTGGTGTTGGGCTGAATTATTATCCCCCTAGAGCAGAGTGTGACCCTGAGGGTGTCTGACCTGCTTTTCATGTTACACGTCTTGTGACTCACCTGGAATTGGGTTTTGATGCTTGTGAAATCTGGGTCTGACCCCAAGCCTGTTGAAGCCAATGGGAGTCTTTCCATTGACTTCAGATCACACCACTGTCACCTGGATGACCATGAGTTCAAATCCCCTCATGGGAGATATTTACATAAATGATACACTGTGTCTGAAGCCATCTAATGGCTGGTACCAAGAGGTGGTATAAAGTGCACAGATCTGCCAGGCCATGCTAGGGTGCAGGAGTCCAGCTTTCTCTTCACTCTCTCTGGGGTGCTTCCAGCAGGTCATGGAGGGTGTTTGAGAAGTGCCAACAAAACCTCCTCCCAGCACCACCCTTCCTCCTACAGTTGACCCTCAGCCATGCCTCCCCCCCCCCCTCCCCCCTTACTCCAGAACAACAGAAATTCACATGCAAGTACTTTGTTTCCATGGAGTTAAGGCTGTAGGTGCCCAGCCCTGCCCTGGGATCCCTGTGTCTTTTCAGAATGGGTGTGTGGGGGTCTGTAGGGGGGTGTCGCTCTCAGTCTCTGATGGAGCCCATGCCCCTTTGCTACAGAGTGTTTTAATTCCCAGAATTCAAAGGTTGCAAGCCAGGTTATGCTGAGGTAGAACGATGCTTCCCACACAACTTGAACTCTGCCCCAGTGGGTCTGGGAACAGGAACAGTGAATAGACCGGTACCTCTGCAAACCAAACGTGCCCTTGTCTGTGTGCCCAGTGCCACCCCAAATCAGCATTCCTCTTCATACCGTCCACACTGCTCTGTGCAGCGCCACTGATTAAGGTGGGAATTGCTGTTGATTGGCAGGGGTGAGGGTGAAGTCTGTAGTCTGCCCTCTGGGCACAGACTGAAGGGGTGGAGTTGAGGTCATTTGGCAGGAGTATCCTTAGCCCTGCATGTCCTGCTTTGCTAGTCTTTGAATGTTGAGTATTCAGTGCTCCCGTTCTCACGAGGCACGAAGAGCACAAGTCCGGGCTGATCCCCTACAGTGGTAACGTTGTTTGCATGTGAATAATGGCAATCCAGGGCAGCTGCACTGTAGACTGATCTGTGCACCAACCACTCACCGCTAGGGAAGAGTAAGTGATGACTGTTCCCTGTGGATGAGAGTCCCCGTATCCACTAACTCCACTGAAACCCTGCCCTGTGAGAGGTGCTAATAGACTCTCCCTTCTCCTTCTCTGCACAGCAGGTGACCAAGGATCGAGTGGCTCTGACGTATCCGTCAAGGGTAAGTGAGGGGGACTCCAGCCTGGGGGTTCACTGCTCTCACTGGGGCCTCTGGAGAGAGACACCTAGTTCAAGTCATTGGCCCCCGAGTCCCACTGGCCCGTCCCCTCTAGCAAACCAGCCCCAAGGAGCAGAACAGGGGAGTTCTGGGTCTCATATTTCCCTTGTATTCACAGTGCGGGTGCAGGAACAGGTTTGCACCAAATCCCCCTTGTTTTCTCTGTGATGCTTGTAGGTGTGAAAGACTCTGGTGGGAGGGATTTCGCTGTGACTGCTGACACAGCATGGGCTGAGATCGGCTTTTGTAACGATAAATCCAGCTGTTCAGAGAACAGGCTCCAGTGAACCTGTGCGGAGGAAGCAGGAGGGACAGAGCCCAGCACCTCAGGCTCAGGAACCCGGGTCTCTGACTCTTGAGCTAGAACAGGGGTCTCCAAACTTTTCAGCCCGAGGGCCGCATTAACTATCAAATAGCAGTTCGGGGGCCGACAACACACTCGAGGTCCAAATAAAAAAGAATCAAAACATGGATGTTGTTTTTAATTATTTATTTAATATTATTTTATTCAGTTATTTAATAACACCTGTTCACTACACATGAACACCTGTTCACTACACATGAACACTACACATGAACACTACACATGAACACCTGTTCACTACACATGAACACTACACATGAACACTACACATGAACACTACACATGAACACCTGTTCACTACACATGAACACTACACATGAACACCTGTTCACTACACATGAACACTACACATGAACACCTGTTCACTACACATGAACACCTGTTCACTACACATGAACACTACACATGAACACCTGTTCACTACACATGAACACTACACATGAACACTACACATGAACACTACACATGAACACCTGTTCACTACACATGAACACTACACATGAACCCCCCAACTGACCCACCCAGCCAGGTCTCTCCCCCCAAAACGTCCTTTCCTCCAACCCCCAACTGACCCACCCAGCCAGGTCTCTCCCCCCAAAACCTCCTTTCCTCCAACCCCCAACTGACCCACCCAGCCAGGTCTCTCCCCCCAAAACCTCCTTTCCTCCAACCCCCAACTGACCCACCCAGGTCTCTCCCCCCAAAACCTCCTTTCCTCCAACCCCCCCCCCCCCCAAATGACCCACCCAGCCAGGTCTCTCCCCTCCAACCCCCAACTGACCCACCCAGCCAGGTCTCTCCCCCCCAAACCTCCTTTCCTCCAACCCCCAACTGACCCACCCAGCCAGGTCTCTCCCCCCCCAAACCTCCTTTCCTCCAACCCCCCCCCCAAATGACCCACCCAGCCAGGTCTCTCCCCCCCAAACCTTCTTTCCTCCAACCCCCCCCCCCAAATGACCCACCCAGCCAGGTCTCTCCCCCCCAAACCTCCTTTCCTCCAACCCCCCCCCCAAATGACCCACCCAGCCAGGTCTCTCCCCCCCAAACCTCCTTTCCTCCAACCCCCCCCCCCAAATGACCCACCCAGATCTCTCCCCCCCAAACCTCCTTTCCTCCAACCCCCCCCCCCAAATAACCCACCCAGCCAGGTCTCTCCCCCCCAAACCTCCTTTCCTCCAACCCCCCCCCCAAATGACCCACCCAGCCAGGTCTCTCCCCCCAAACCTCCTTTCCTCCAACCCCCAACTGACCCACCCAGCCAGGTCTCTCCCCCCCAAACCTCCTTTCCTCCAACCCCCCCCCACATGACCCACCCAGCCAGGTCTCTCCCCCCCCCAAACCTCCTTTCCTCCAACCCCCAACTGACCCACCCAGCCAGGTCTCTCCCCCCCCCAAACCTCCTTTCCTCCAACCCACAACTGACCCACCCAGCCAGGTCTCTCCCCCCCCAAACCTCCTTTCCTCCAACCCCCAACTGACCCACCCAGCCAGGTCTCTCCCCCCAAAACCTCCTTTCCTCCAACCCCCCCCCCCCAAATGACCCACCCAGCCAGGTCTCTCCCCCCAAAACCTCCTTTCCTCCAACCCCCCCCCCAATGACCCACCCAGCCAGGTCTCTCCCCCCAAAACCTCCTTTCCTCCAACCCCCCCCCCAATGACCCACCCAGCCAGGTCTCTCCCCCCCAACCCCCCAAACCTCCTTTCCTCCAACCCCCCCCCAAATGACCCACCCAGCCAGGTCTCTCCCCCCCAAACCTCCTTTCCTCCAACCCCCCCCCCAAATGACCCACCCAGCCAGGTCTCTCCCCCCCAAACCTCCTTTCCTCCAACCCCCCCCCCACCAAATGACCCACCCAGCCAGGTCTCTCCCCCCAAAACCTCCTTTCCTCCTACCCCCCCCCCAAATGACCCACCCAGCCAGGTCTCTCCCCCCCAAACCTCCTTTCCTCCAACCCCCCCCCCCCCCAACTGACCCGCTCAACCTGGTCTCTCCCCACAGACCGTTTCGCCGCCTGGCAGTGGGTGGCTCCTTGTTTCGCCGCCTGTAACTGGGTGGCGGTGCGGCGCGTCCCGGCCCCAGCTCTGAGCCGTCCCTGGCCGGCGGCGGCAGCGGAGCACGCGGCGCGTCCCGGCCGGCGGCGGCAGCGGAGCACGCGGCGCGTCCCGGCTGGCGGCGGCAGCGGAGCACGCGGCGCGTCCCGGCCCCGTGGCTGGTTCCCGACTCCTGCAGACAAAAAGATCTCCACGGGCCGGATGAGAGGGCCTCGCGGGCCGCATCCGGCCCGCGGGCCGTAGTTTGGAGACCCCTGAGCTAGAAGCTCTGACCGTGGGATTCAGGATTTTGTCCACTGCACACTGCAGCCGCTAGGGGGACCGTCCCACAGCAGAGTGCACTGTCATTGCACAACATTATGGGGGTTTCCTTAATAGATGTTGCCTGTGTTTAATTTCTGCAGCTTAACAGAGCCTGCTGGAGTCTGGGCCAGAACCTGAGGGAATCCCAGAGAGGAAGATAGATGAGCTCAGCTCTGTCTCCCTGCAAGAACCAATCAACCTCTCCCAGCTTTTCTCTGGGACTTGCAGTGTCCTGGGGGGATTTCTGGCCCCCTCGATCTGCTGCCTGAAGCACTCTTTCCTGTTCAGATGGAATAGATTTCTGGAATAATGTTTCATTTGCACAAAATAATTTCCAAAATGTCAATGGTTAAAAACTCTGAGTAAGATTTTAGTATTTCTGCATTTAGTGTGTGCACTCCGTGCTCAGGGTGTGCGAACAGCACTGCACAGTCTGGTACACTAGACGTGAGCAGTAACTGCTTGGTGGGGGACGTAGTTTTTCCTGTAGGATTTCAGGATTAGAACATGGTAAATGGCCTGGTCTACTCGCAGCTGGTAGCGCTGTTGCCGTCAGCAGCCTGTGGGAGTCTGTTGGCCAGGAAGAAGTGTCTGTGTTTAGATTATAAGTGCCTCTAATGTCCTTTTCACTATTCATAGAGCCACAGAAATGCTGGGCTAGAACAGACCTCAAGACATCATCAAGTCCAGCCCCAATCTCAGGTAACACCAAGTAAACCTAGACCATCCCTGACAGGGGTTTATCCAAACTGTTCTTATAAACCTCCAGTGATGGGGATTCCACATCCCCTCTACGCAACCTGTGTGACGAAGTGGGATATTTTCCTAACGTTGCATATGTAGACTGTGTGCCTCAGTTTCCCCCATGTGCTTCATGTCTAACCAAGGTAGGAGGAGGTGTCTATTGCTGCAGAGGACCAGGTGTGACCCATTCTAGCAGCCTGGACCCCAGACCATGGCCTGGACACTTTATAACTTAGCAACTGATTGACCTGAAGGCCCAGCCCAACTTGGAGCCAGGCAGTTGTGGGCAGCGGAGAGAACAAAGAGCTGAAGAGAGTCGCCAGGAGATCTGTCTGCCTGGGAAAGAAGACGAAGATGGAGGCGGGACCGTGGAGGTGATCTAGGGTGGGCCACAGAAAGGATGAGTCACTTCTGGGCTGGGAACAAAGAACAGCCTGAGCCCAGCTGGATGGACCCAGATGGACACAGACCCAGATGGACACCCCTGAGAACGACTTGTGCTGTGCTTCAGACGTACAATAAACACGTCTGTGTTGCGCTGGCTGAGAATCACTGCAGGCTAGTGAGAGGCTGGCAGGCTGAAGGCTCAGATGCCCCTAGGAATTAATTTTTATTTTTTTCATGGAAATATATTTTTATATCCATCTCCTCTGAGTTCAGCAGTTCCACTGAATGGGGGAGGGGCTGTATAATGTCTAAAAACCAAGCAAACCTGTCCATCAGTTGAAATCAGATCCTATCCCTTCACCGTGATACGGTGTACCCCAAGTAATGCTCTGAACTCCCCATTCAACACTGTTATATGGTTATGATATAGTTTGTACAAAGTATGCTTTGAGGCATCATTTGAAAACTCATAATCTACTGAAGATCATTGTCCTGTTGAAATGAGTGAACCAACATTGTCTGTGGAGCTATGAGATTTTACACTGTTTTTTACTGAAGATTTTTTTTTACTGAAGACTTGAAGACTTTTTTACTGAAGACTTGAGTGTTTTGGTTTATTTTGCTTGGTCACTTTCTTTGTTCTGATGTTATTACTTGAAACACCTTAAATCCTACTTTTTATACATAATAAAATTACTTTTGCTTATTAACAAAGCCAGAGTAAGAGATTAATAGCTGGGGGAGCAAGCAGCTGCGTATCTCTCTATCAGTGTTATATAGAAGGCCGACAATTCAGGAGTTTAGCTTTTATAAGGTTTCTACAAAATAGAAACATAAAATCCTACTACTCCATCCGGGGCTCTGCAGGGGATTGAGGATCCCCAGCAGAAATGGAGGGGGAAGGGCTGGGATAGCAGGTGCTGCACATGGGAGGGAGGGGCCCTGGCAGAGCTGTGGGGGGAGCTCAGGGCTGGGATAGCAGCGGTGGCAGGTCCAGATTGAGGGGAAATACAATACTGGGGGGCAGAGGTAGGATAGCAGGGGCTCTGGGTGGGGTTGAGGGGCACTGGCAAAATGGTGGCTGGGGAGCCCAGCACTGGGATAAATGTGGCTGGCAGCTCAGGATTGAGAGGCACTAGAAAAGATGGAGGGCAGAGCTGTGATAGAAGGGGCTGTGGGTTGGGATTGGGGGGCACTGGCAAAGCTGGGGGTAGGTGTGGGATATGTGGGGCTTTGGCTAGGATTGAGGGGCCCTGGCAGAGCTGTGGGGGAAGCCCAGGGCTGGAACAGCAGGGGCTGAGGGTCAAGAGTGAGGGGCACTAGCAGAGCAGTGACTGGGGAGCTCAGGGCTCACCCGACTGTTGTTCCCCATCCCCTTTCGTCCCACCAGTAACCCCAACCCAGAGAGCTCAGTCCCCACAAGAGCTCCAGGTTCTCCACTCCCCACCTCCCCCAATTCTACCCTCTCCTCCCCCTGGTCTTCTGACTATTCAGCACCAACACTGCAGACGTGTGATCCTCCCCCAACTCCACTCCTCTCGCAGACCACTCAAGCTCCTCCAGGTCCTGGCCAGCAGCCCTGACACCTGCCCCCCTCTCCAACTGGGGGACCCTGAACCCCTCCCCCTTCAACACTGCCTCAAAGGAACACCAAGTGCTGGGTGAGCACCTAACACTGATGGTGCAATTCTTTCAGGATCTCCACAGATCCCACGTTGCTCTGCGGTAGGAGGGAGACCTCAATAGGAAGTAAAAGCTCCAACCATTCCTCACACCCTGTCTCAGCCAGGACAGTCCGATCAGCACAGCCACGGGAAGGCAGAAACAGAGGTCAGGAGACAGAACTGCCACCTCCACCACCGGAGAATGCAGCCATCTGGGAGGAACCTGCTATGTGCCCAGGGGCCTTTATTCCTCCAGCCTGGGAGGACAGAGGGGACGTCAGGAAGTTTCCCCTTCAATCCCACACACAAAAGGCCCTTTTGAGGAAAGACAAAATTCAGAACAGGAAATGATTGTAGAAGACAGAGATTTTTTAGGTTTAGAGAGGTAGCTCATTATCTGGCCCAGGACTTAAAGCCTGGAGCCTCCGATCAAAAGGCTGATGCTTTACCAACTGAGCTAGCCAGGCTCACCAAGCAAAAGAGCAAATTCATGCTGAAGAGAACCTAGTCAAGAAAAAGAAAGGAGGAAACAATATAGAGGAAACCTGCTGCTCTCTCTCTTCCCAGCCCTAGCCCTGTCCCCGAACTCTAGAAGGCCCAGCTCACCAACCTGGCCACACTTACAACCCTCCTCTTCAGCCCTGACTAACAGGGAGGTTTATTAAGTCTCCCACCCTCAACACCCCCCCCCCTCCCTTCACCATTCCTGGGTAAAGGCCAACCCCGCCCAAGTGACTTTGGGCCAGTAGGTCAACCAATAGGGCTGCCTCCTAGGCCTGGCTGCAGCCCAGCTGCAGGGCCCAGAGTAAATCCAGATCCCACCCCTCCCTATAGGGCTCCAGGCAAGTCCAGCCTCCTGGATCCGACATCCCCTCTGGCACTCAAGTCACAACAGTGAGCAGGCAAAATACTGACTCCCGGGTCATTTGTATGAGTAAGACAGAGCCTTGAAACTCCACCTGGGCTTAACTATGGAGCTACGGGTCCCAAAGTCCCCCTGAGATCTGAGCTCAGCCTGCAGTATTCAGGGATCTGACGGTGCCCTTTACACCATGGGACCAGATGGGGTCACAGTCTCCAGACACCTGTGACCCTCAGCTGGCAGCTTGTACTCTGCACTCACAGCTTCTCTGCAGCTGCTCCCTCTCTCTCCCTCCTCTCTCTGCTGCTCTTTCCCTCCCCTTGGCTTTCTCAGCACAGTAGCCCCACAGTGCTTCTGAGCAACCAGAGACTGCACTTTCTGGTCCCACTCCTGCAGATGTGGCTTGTATCCTGCTTCCTAAGCACTCAGCAAGAGAAAGGGCCCTTTACAGGATAGTGTCATGGCTTGTGGGAATCCATGTGTGGCTCTGGACTCGAAGGGGATGTGTTTGGTGACTGGCACACACAGTAGATTAAAAACCAACTGCTAAAACAAGGGCTCTAGCACAGAACCACCCAGTTAAAAGCCTCATGTTCGATCAACGGTTTGCAGAAGGATTCACCCCTCCACCAGGAGTGCAGACAAAAGAAGCCCCAGGAACCCAATCTCGCTTTATTCATGGCTACTGCCCCTCAGCTGGATTCTTCTTCCTCCCTCCTGTGCATCAGTGGGACTAAAGCTCCCCACCTAGACAGCTGGTCTGTGCCACAGTCCTGCACCTGGCTCCATAGAATTAAGTCTCACATCTCGCTGGAGCTCTTCTTCTCCCCAGGGAGGGCCTGTCCCCCTCCATAGTTGACCCAAGAAACAGTGTCGCCTTCTCCAAAGAAGTGCTAGGAAAGGCTTTTCTGAAGAGACCATGTGGCCTGACAGATAAGGCATCTGCCTTCAGATGTGTGCAGTTTTATCTTTGTGCTGAAAGTCCTGCTGTCTTCAGGGCTGGAACCTCTTCCTGGCCACTCAGGCCGATGTTCTGTCTTCAGCTAAAGCTCCAGGAAGGAGTTGGGGTTTGGGTGTCACAAAGGCCAGGGCCTGAGCCCCAGGTTCTTCCAGTCTAGTCTTTGCCATTCCTGACTTGCCAAAGAAAATGGGCGAAAGCCTGGGCTAGCGTATGGAGGCGTTTCCCTCTTCCCAATGTGCGCCTTTTCTTTTCTTCAGACACCATGTGGGCAAGAGGAGAAGTGTGGCAGAAAGCACAGGGGCCAAACTCCTGGGCATCAGGTGAAGCAGCAAAAAACCCAACAACCAGTTCAAACCACAGGACTGGTCTTCACTACCGGGGGGGAAATCGATGGCAGATACATGAATCACGTAGCTGAAGTTTGTGTAGCTGAAGTTTGTGTATCTGCAGCCAACTTACCTGCCATCCTCACGGGGGTGGCAGTCGGCAGCACACTCCCCCGTCGACTCCAGCTTGCACCTCCCATCAAGCTGGAGTTCGAGTCAACGGGGGAGCCGCGGGCGATTGATTTCTTGCGTCTTCACAAGATGTGAGAAATCAAGTGCCACACGCCGATCCGGTGGGTAGTGAAGACCAGCCCCTAACTGAAGACTCAGCTCAAGGCAGGCAGCAGAACAGAAACATCTCACTGTGGCACAGCTGGAGATAAGGAAGAGGAGCACTTTGCACTCCAGGGCTTCACCAGAAGGTCCCACTGAGATTTGAACTCAGATTGAACTTCAAAAAGAAGAACTTCAAAAAGATCTCACTAAACTAAGTGATTGGGCAACAAAATGGCAAATGAAATTTAATGTGGATAAATGTAAAGTAATGCACATTGGAAAAAATAACCCCAACTATACATACAATATGATGGGGGCTAATTTAGCTACAACCAATCAGGAAAAAGACCTGGGAGTCATTGTGGATAGTTCTCTGAAGGCATCCACGCAGTGTGCAGCGGCAGTCAAAAAAGCAAACAGGATGTTAGGAATCATTAAAAAAGGGATAGAGAATAAGTCGGAGAATATCTTATTGCCCTTATACAAATCCATGGTGCGCCCACATCTTGAATACTGCGTACAAATGTGGTCTCCTCATCTCAAAAAGGATATACTGGCACTAGAAAAGGTTCAGAGAAGGGCAACTAAAATGATTAGGGGTTTGGAACGGGTCCCATATGAAGAGAGATTAAAGAGGCTAGGACTTTTTAGCTTGGAAAAGAGGAGACTAAGAGGGGATATGATAGAGGTATATAAAATTATGAGTGGTGTGGAGGAAGTGAATAAGGAAAAGTTATTTACTTGTTCCCAAAATAGAAGAACTAGGGGCCATTCAATGAAATTGGCGTGCAGCAGGTTTAAAACAAATAAAAGGAAGTTCTTCTTCACACAGCGCACAGTCAACCTGTGGAACTCCTTGCCTGAGGAGGCTGTGAAGGCTAGGACTATAACAGGGTTTAAAAGAGAGCTGGATACATTCATGGAGGCTAAGTCCATAAATGGCTATTAGCCGGGATGGGTAATGAATGGTGTCCCTAGCCTCTGTCTGTCAGAGGGGGGTGATGGATGGCAGGAGAGAGATCGCTCGATCATACCTGTTAGGTTCACTCACTCCGGGGCACCTGGCACTGGCCACTGTCGGTAGACAGGATGCTGGGCTAGATGGACCTTTGGTCTGACCCAGTATGGCCGTTCTTATGTTCTTATGTTCTTATTGCAGGATTCAGAGTCCTGAGATGGGACCATCACACCCTGGGACCAGCTTGTGTCCAGGACATCGCTGACCCTCTTGGGGTGGTTTCTCCAAGGGGACTGTTGGCCCCTTAATAAAGGTTAGTGGGGTTTTTGGTTGGCTAGTTCCAAATACCAATAGCAGGGGGAAGGGCCAATGGGAAATCAGGACTCTGAGACTGACAGTCCCCAGGGCCAATGGGGAGAGGACAAAGCTCCAGGTTAGCTGGACTGACAGGGCAGGAAGTGTAATGAGGGAATCACCAGCCTGGCAGGTCACATCCTCCATGTGAGCTGGCGCTACCTGGGCCAGAGTGGGGCAGAGTTAAGGAGAGAGCAGGAGCCCAAGAAGAGCCGGGAGCAGAGCTGGGCCAGCCAGAGAGACCCAGAGCAGATCTGTGCTGGGAGCCGAGCCGCAACAGCAAGAGCCAGAGGAGCAGCCCAGGGAGCTGGAGGCAGAGCCGCAGCAGCACTGGGGCTGGAGGTGGGAGCAGTGATCAGCGTGGCAGAGCGAGGGGGTCCTGGGCAGAAGGCCCAGCACAAGGAGACACCACCAGTCAAGAGCCCTCGCAGGCCAGACTTTTTTGGAGGGGGCTGATGCTGGAAGAAGGGTCCTGCCACCTACAGCCTGAGCGCCGTGAACATGACTAGAGCAAGTGTCTGGCCTGCGGCATCCCTACAGCAGCCAGGGCCTGGGAAGGAGCCTGGGATGTGTGAGGGGGAGACTGTGAACTGCCCTGACACTCCAGAGACACTGACTGTGATCTCCCTGCCCCACAGAACTGGGGGACGTGTTTTTCTTTAACCTTCCCCCATTTTGTAAAATGAATTACTGGTTAATAAATTGTCAGGGAAATGCCCAGAGCAGAGAGAGAACCTCAGAGTGGGACACCCCAGCCCCTGTTCTGAGTGACCATCACAAGATTGGGGGTGAAGCCCCCCAGGAATCTTGGGCCCAGCCCTGTCAGGGTTGCAAAGACTCTGCCCCACACAAGAGTAGAAGGAGAGTCCTCAGGGTCAGGATTTCAGCTCCTTTCTCTCTAGCCCCTTCCACCAGGGTCACATATAAGCCAAAGAAGTTTGCCACCATAACAAGCCCAGACCCACCTCTCCACTTGCACTCAGTGCTTCTCTCTCTCTCCTGCATCTCTCCCTCTGGGCTTTCTCAGCACCTGGCCCCACAGCACTTCCTGGCAGCTGGAGGCTGCATGTTCTCAGTGCTGCTCCTGTGGCCATGGGCCTCTCTCCTGATTCCTAAGGACATGAACCTTTCCAGGAAATTGCCCCTGTTTCTGGGAACCCCTGTGTGGCTCTGGACACCACCAGGAATCATTTAGCTCCTGCCACACAAGACAACTTGAAGTTTGACTGCCCAGAACGGGACTTGAACCCTGGACCCTCAGATTAAGAGCCTGATACTCCACCAACTGAGATACCTGGATTTGTTGAAAATGTCTTCTCCTCTCACCACATGAAAAGCAGGCAGGCAAAAGTGAGGTAAAAAGAGTCCCAATAACCCCTCCACTTTCGCTCCATGGCCACTGCCTGTCAGCAGGATTCCTCCCCGGAAAGTCCTGCTTTCTTCAGCCTTTGAGCCTCTTCCTGGATGCTCAGGTCAATGTTCTGGCTTCAGCTTCAGCCCCCGGAAAGCGTTGGGGGTTGGGCATCATAAAGATGATAAGAGAGACCTGCTCCTAAATCACCTTGGAACTCTTAAGATTCCCACCCACTGTGCTGCTTGGGACAATGGTGGAGGAGAAAAGAGAATCTTCTGGCACTGCAGGGAAAGGTCCCATCTGCACAGACTGAGAGGGGAGGAAAGGGAGGGGTAGTCAGTGCTCAGAAAGGTGAGTGATTTACATCCACCAGTACAGCAGGCTTGGGATGGTGCTGAGGATGGATAGAAAAAAGATGGGAGTCAATGACAGATGAGACCATTTCACAGCTCCACAGAAGGTCCTAAGAGCTCGGATGCCTCAGTTACAGGCACCATGGCCTGTCCTAGATAGAGAAAAGTCAAAGAGGGAACCACACCTGCCTAATGCTCTGTGAGGGAGTTTGTTGTGGAAAGGAGAGGGGTTAGAAAGAAAAAGCCCAGGGGGCCCGTCACAGGGTCTGCGCAGGTCTCTAGGCCTTTCCCCTGCACCCTGTGTTCTGGCTGGCACAATGAAGGTCTTCACATTGCTGCTCAGTGTTTCACCCAAGTGTCCTTTATTTACAGTGCAACAAAGAGTGCTCTCCCCAGTCCCCCAACACTTACCCCACTGTCCTGGTTCTGGGGTCTCCAGGCCCCTGAGGCATCTTGCCTGCAGCGAGGAGACAGTGTAGCAGCCTCCTATTCCCTGCCAGGCCTCCCCCAACTGAGTATGAATCAGGGCTTTTCTAGCCCTCTCAGCCCAACCTCAGCTGTGGGCCATTTAGCCTACTCCCTCACTGGAAGCTAGCCCTCATTAGGGCTCCCAGCTGTGCTCCCTACCAGCTACTGCCAGCCCCTTCTCCCCCCCCCCCACCAGAAAGCAGGGTTCAGCCTGCAGAGGCAGGGCGTTCTAGGGGTTTTACCCCTGCCCTGCCACAGGGCCCCAGAGTACGAGGGAGGGGATTTTGTGAGCCTCCAGCAGGGATGGCAACAGGGTTTGTTCTCCCAGCACTGAATCCTGCCCCACCTAGGTCCCCAAGGTGTCTGGCTGCAGTTTATCGGCGAGGGGCTTCCCCTCCAGCCTCTGGCCAATGGTATCCCCACTCAGGGCAGCCACGTGGCTCCCGGAGCTGGCACCAGCTTTCCCCTTGCTCCTGGTGCTGCAGCTCTGCTGTGAGCCCAGGGCAGTGTGGGGCTGGGCTTTCCACTTACTCTTGGCCCCAGGCTGCAGCAGCTGCTCCCCTTGAAGCCCCGGGGTCCTGCTTGGAGCACCCAAGGCGGCTCCAACCGCCTGGCCCTTGTGAGGAAATTTCACTCACCTTTGGATGTCCCCTCTGCCTGGTCCCTCAGGAGCTCACCTGGCTGTGCTCCAAGCGGCGCTTGGGGATGCAGGGGAGTGGGAGCACCCAACTTGGGGGAGGGAACCCCTGGAGACTGGGCTACCCTCCCCTCCCCCATGCACTGAGGGGACTCAGTGGAGATGGGCAGATTCCATGAGCATTACTGCCCCTGGGGCAGGCTCTAGAGAGCACCAGGACCAGTACACAGTCTGGAGGGGCACAATGCCCCTGCATGCTCCCAAATCTCTGCCAGGGGCTGGTCCCACTAAGCCCTGCTGTGCAGGGCTGGCCCAACCAATCTCTGCCATGCCCTTTTTTTTTCCCCCATGGCTTTGCATCCTGGCTACTGCTCCACTTGCCCCATCCTGATTACAACCCTGCCCCAGAACCCACCGCACCTGTCTCAGCTGTTTGCAAGTGCCTGCTCACACAGAAGGGCTTTGCAGAGTGCCCAGAAGTTTCAGACAATTTCAGACTAGGAAACACCCTGCCAGCAGCCCCTCTTACGCCAAGGAGCACTCCACTCTCATGCAGCAGTATTATGGCAAATGAAGTGAGGTCTCTCTCAAATAGGAAGACCTCAGGCCATTTAGGGCTATGTTAAAACTACCACCTTAAATTGCACATGGAAGCCAACAAGCAGACAGTGCAGAACCCAGGGCACTGGTATAAAAGAACCCAGTACTGGCCTTCACCTGCCGGAGAAGACGTGGATCCAAATGAAAGCTTGTGGTGTGATGTTCCTCCAGCACATCTGCAATCTTCATAAGGAAGATGCTGAAACTGAAATAGAAAAGACCTAAGCAATGTCTACACTTCATGCACTCCAGCTGTGCCTGTGCAGTGCCGTAGTATAGAAGTCTCCTATGATGATGGGGTTTTCCCCCCATCACTCTATGTAATCCATTGCCCCAAACAGTGACAGCTAGGACAACAGAACCATTCAGCCTAATTGTGGCTACACCAGTTAGGCCAGCATAATTACATCATGCAGAAGTGGAAATTTAACACACATCGGACCACCTTAGCTAGGTCAACCTAGTTATTATGCATTGGCCAGGCCTAGAGTCATCCCCCTCAGACATTGTTCTACCTACCTGAAAGACCACCGGCAATTTGGTCTCAATCTGATTAGTTAGATCTGTGAGGTATGCCGTGGGAGGTATCTGAAAAAATGATATCATTTGCCAAGTTTGATGATCTTATTTCTATGTTTCTATCCCCTTTGTTGTGTGAATTATAGATCTGTAGGGTATGTCTGTATTTCCAAACTTGTTCTGTGAATCTGCATGACACCCCCAGACAGATTTGCATCAGCACTAAGCCTGTTCGATGGTTTATCCATTTTGTCTTATTTTCTCCTCCTTACGATGAGTAACTTTTCTACAAACAAAGCTCTGAATAAAGGACTGAATGACCCAGTTATTGATGTTTTCCAGAGCCAGTAAACTCACCAATACTGCTAAAAACCTGATATATGGACTTTGAAGTCTCTGTATACATCTTTGATTGCTTTACCATTGAATAACTCTTCTTGTTCTCTTTTTTCTTTATAAAAACCCTTAGTTTTAGTCACTAAAAGATTGGCTGGCAGCATGATATTTTGGTTAAGATCCAAACCTGGCAACATGGCTGACCCTGTAGTGTCAGAACATTTTATATAGTGGGAAGCATTTTCAAATAACTTCTTCCTGTATTGGACCTATGCTATGTGCTAGGTGGGAGTCAGAGACTGGAATCCAATAAGGGGGGCTGTGTGATTTATTTTCTCCACTTCTTGATAACCAGTGTGGCGGATCAGGAGCACAGTTTGTGAGTAGTTGGTGAGTTAACTTCAGCACTAACCACCAGTTTTGGGAGAATCTGCTCTCCTTTTTGTAGTCAGCCCTGACATTGGCAACCTCAGTAAAGGGCTGCCCCAGGTACTCCTGCTTATAAGGTCCATGAAGTAACTAGAAGTTTCACTCACCTCATCAACAAGGCAGCTGTGACTGATCAGGCAGTTAGCTGCCTGGAATGAAGCCACTGACTGAGGCTTTGCAGATGCCGTAGTTCAGCCACAGAAATGCTTCTCTGCTTCCCCCACAGCGGTGGTGCAAGATTTTAAAAATGGCCTAAAACAAAGAGTCAGGTTCAGCATGAGATGTGGGGCACTATTACCCCTTCCATCTTCGCTCATGCTTCACCTGTTGCAAGGCAGCTGTGAACAGGGTGGGGTGGGGGGCTGGAGGAAAGAGCCAAGAAAGTAAAGGGTTAGAAGTCACTGTATTGATGGCTGATGACAAGACCATCATAAAAATCCTACCAGCCCATCAACAGAGGGGTTGGTCAGCAACAGTTTTCTCCTCAGTGTCCTCTGGAAATCCTCAGATTCCACTAGCCCCCTCCCCCCCCCCAAAAGAGACTGATCTGACCTATCTATCTAGCTATTTACTTTTATGTCTCCTATCACCAGAGTTTCTAAGCACCTCACAATTATATTGTTTCCTCTCACATCCCCATTCTCTTCATTGTACAAAGGGAGACCTGGGATTAAACCCAGATTTGCAAAGGTATTTAGGCTCCCAAAAGTGGAGATATGTGCCTACTGGAATTTGCAAAAGCCCCTAATGAGGTTAAATTCTTAACTCCCATTTATCTGACAGTTAAGCACCTAAACCACATGGGCTCTTCTGAAAATTCCCCTGTCACCAAACCCCAGATTTAGGCACCTAAGTGTTGCCTTTAGGCTCCAATGTGATCTACAGAACAACCCCTCTGCTGCGGCCAGGCCCTGTGGGCATTTGGATGGACTCAGCTCCTGAGATTTTAAGGCAGAATTCCCGAGGTCCCTGCCCCTGGGCACATATACTGAGTCAGTAAGCCCAGGCCCTAGGTCAGTGCCTGAAAAGGGGAGGCTGCCACCCACTCACTGGGTGGCCGGGGAGACGCAGGCCCTCCCTCTCCACTGTGTCCCAGCCCGGGGCCCCAGCAGCAGCCCACGCCTGCTGCGGTGTCAGTGGGGATCCTGGCTGCAACACACTGACATAGGCTCCGGTTCTGTTCCAGCCCGACCTGGGGCGCTGTCCCCGGGCTACTTCCCCGCCCCAGAGTTACCTGGGTCCAGCAGTGTCCTCAGGGGGTCAATCACCATGGGCTCTTCTGGATCCCTGGCGAGGGACAGGCTCAGTAGCTCCTCTGGCAGGAGCTGCACTAGCAGCATCCTGCCTCTCCCACGGCTTCTGCTCAAGTGAGCTCTGGGGCAGAGCTCTTATACTTTCTGTCTGACCCCTGACCTCCCGGGGGCTGGACTTGATGTGCTCTATCCCCGCCCACTCTGGCATCTGGCAGGGCTCATTCCCCTCCAGGTCAGCAGGGGGCCGCACCGCCTCCCTATGGAGTGATTCTTACGCTGGCCCAATTAATATTCAATTATTTAAAGAAAAAAACTTCAATACAACAGAGGGAGGGAGATCCACATCAAACTATCCCTGGTCCAATGTCATTCCATGTCTTTATCAGTGATCTTCAAGAAAATACTAAATCATGGCTGATAAAGATTGCAGCTAAGATCAAAATGAGATGAGTGGTAACAATGCGGATGGGTTTCTTGGTAACATGGGCTCATTTGAACAACATGCATTTTAATACAGCCAAATGTGAGGTCAAACATCTAGGAGTACGGAAGTCAGGCCAGAACTTAGGGAATGGTGAAATGGGAAGCTGTGATGTCATTCTGAATGGTGCACAGCCCATTAGGCACTCTTAACCACATGCCCAAGATAAAGTAACTCAAAGGCTGCTTAATCTGCAGCTGGGGCTGGATTGGCCACAGGATCAGGGATAGAAAAAGCCCACATCTCACAGAGGATCTACTCTCATCACCTGTCTCCCTCCAGGCTGGGAATCATTTTGTCAGCTCCACTCCCCCCCTCCCCTGGGATCACAGGACTGCACAAAGCCAGAGAGAGGAAGCAGGTGACACTCACACCTGCAGCAGGCTTCTCAGCCTGCCCAGCATACAAGTGTGATTCACAATGGGGATTTAGGCAAGTAATTGCCACCTTAGGGGCTTAAGGGCCAACATTTAATCATAGAATATCAAGGCTGAAAGGGACCTTAGGAGATCATCTAGTCTAACCCCCTGCTCAAAGCAGAACCAATCCCTTTATTTGCCCCATATCCCGAAATGGCCCCCTCAAGGATTGAATTCACAACTCTGGGTTTAGAAAGGCAATGCTCAAACCACTGAGCTATCCCTCCCCTAGGCAGTGTATGGCTCCACAAGACGCCTGCTCAGCTGCCATTCAACACTGCAGTTCCTCAAGTGCCCTAGGTGGCTAAATTACAACCATAAAGATCACTAGGCCTTGGTTACACTGGCACTTTATAGCGCTATAAAGCCTCCAGGAGCGCTATAACTCCCTACCCGTCCACACTGGCAAGGCACCAATTGCACTATAAGTCCGAGTTTATAACACTCGTGGTAATCCACCTCCACACAGAGAATAAGGGCTCTAGCGCTACCGCGCGAATGTGAACACCCATTGTGCATTAATTAGCCTCCAGCCTGGCCCATAATTCCCATTCGAGCCACTCTGGTCATCACTTTCAAACTCTTCTGTCGCGTCCTCAGGTGACCACACGTCAGACCCGCCCTTTAAATTTCCAGGGAAATTTGAAAATCCCCTTCCTGTTTGCTCCAGCCAGGCGTGGAGTGCTCCTCAGGCAATCGCTGCAGGTGACCATTTTGCTTGGTCAGGACTCCACATGCCATGCCTCCTCGCAATAGGCGATCTCCACCGTGGAGCAATACCGAGGTGCTGGACCTCATCAGTTGTTGGGGGAAGAGGCTGTCCAGTCTCAGCTGCGGTCTAGCCGCAGGAATTATGATACATATGGCCAGATATCACGGGCCATGGGGGAAAGAGGCCATGACCGGGACACTCTGCAGTGCCGGGTAAAAAGTAAAGGAGCTTAGGATTGCCTATCGCAAAGCCTGCGAGGCAAATGGTCGCTCCGGGGCAGCCCCTGTGACTTGCAGATTCTACAAGGAGCTGGATGTGATACTTGACGGTGATCCAACGTGTACTCCATTGAACACCGAGGACACTTCCCAGCCCACCAGTGAAGGGGGGAGAGGTGGCTGAAGAGGAGGAGGATGGAGAGGAGGAGGAGGAGGAGGCAGCAGCAGCGGCCGCGGCAGCGACCCAGGGCACGGAGGAGCAGGGCCGGCGACAGAAATTTGGGGGCCCCCTACTCTGATAGTTTGGGGGCCCCCCCAGCCCAGCCAGCCCTCCCCAGCCCAGCCCCCTCCCCAGCTGACAGCTGGCGGCAGCGGGAGCGAGAGCCCGGGAGCTGCGTGAGACGCCCTTGCTGCTCCCCCCTCCTCCCTGCCCTTTCTCCCCCGGACTGCGCCGCTGCCACCGGCCGGGCTCACTGCTCCTGCCGGGGACACGCGCACTCGTCCGGAGGGAGCCGCGCCGCCTCCCTGCCCCTTCCCCGCTCTCCAGGTCCGGCGACAAGGGATGACAACGGGTACAGCTGTGTACCGGGGCCCCCCTAAAGTCGGGGGGCCCGGTACAGCTGTACCCGTAGTACCCCCCTGTCGCCGGCCCTGCGGAAGAGTCCCAGGAGACATGCATCCAGGAACTCTTCTCAAGCCCAGAGTGCAGCCAGAGCCAGCCACAGCGTCCGGCGGTTGCGGGGGGCAGGGCAGCACAGCAGATCGCCCAGCTAGAGCTACTTTCTATTGGGAAGGCAGGCAGCTTGGCCGGGGTGGAAAGGGATGCTTGCCGCATGCTTGGAATACATGTGGAATAGTGCATTGATGTTGTCTATCACATCACAGTAATCGTCATCAGTGATTTCTTCAAAGGTCTCAGTAAGAGCTCTTGCAATGTGCCTGCGCAGGTTTCTCAGGAGAGCCAGCGTGGCCCCTGTCCCAGCCACGGTCACTAGTCCCTGCCACTGTTCTACGAGGACTGTTCCACTGTTGCTGCACAGAGGCAAGCTGCATACGGCCCTGGACGGAAGCCGCATCTCATTAGAATGCCCTCCCTTTCTTGCTCCGTCACCCGCAGCAGCGAGATATCTTCCAGCACGAACACCTACACAGAGAATGTTGGGACAGTGCTCAGAGTACAGTTCCTGCAAATGCCCTCCGCTCCCTCCAAGCCATAGGACAGCATGGCAGGGAAACAATCATTGCCCCTGCATCCGGAGCCAACTCACCCTAGCAGGGGCTCCGTTGTTGTCTGGGTGCTCTGTGTGGGACAGAGAAACGGGGAATGCAGAGGAGTCATCGCACTGTCTGCTGTGTACAAGGGAATCCTCTGTTTAAATTTTTCCCTGTCTAGCTTAGACCTTGACTATGGTATCAATCTTATCACCAGCTGAGAGGCTTAGGTGGCTGAGGAAGAGACCACAAAATAGCAAAGAGGATCTTGTACAGCAAGTTATGCAACAGGCTGTAATGGAGAGTCGCATTGCACAGCAGTGGCAGGAGAATGAGAGCAAGCGGAGGGATGAACAGGTCCAGTTGAGGGAGAAGGCTCGCGAGCAGAGCACTGAAAAGCTGTTCACATTAATACAGCTGTAAGTAGAGACTATGCAGTGGATCGCCACCATTCAGGAAGCAGAGCAGCACTGTGCTCACCACCCCCATTATCAGTTGGCCCCAAACCCTTCCCCTTCTGGCCCTCTGTCCCCTCTGGGCCACTGTCAACAGCTGCCTGGTTATTACCACCCACAGCTGCCTCCAACCCCACTGTTTTCACCGACCAACCCACAGACCCAGGATCCTTATCCACTGCACTCAACCCCTAATAACATGCATTATCGCCCTCCGGAAATGGGGTTCGGAGAACACAGGAACTTGGAGGGCATTGGAGGATATGAGACCTGGACATACGCCAATCTCTGACTGACCCCATCCCACCCCAATTGCATCTTCCCCTCCTCCCTCACACATTCTTCATAACCTTTAATGTCAGAAACTGAAATAGCTGTTCAATAGATGAATTATTTTTAATAAATGGGTTTCTTTATTCAGTGTACATATATTACTAACGGCTACGGAAAACCAAATGCCTTATCCTATTAAAAGAATGCACCCTGTCTACCTCCCTCCCTCCCTCTGGAATTCCCATTAGAACTCGCTTTCAGCATCAAATGCTTCCTCAAGGCTTCCCTGATCCTTGCAGCCTCGTGCTGGGCCCCTCTAAGAGCCCTGCTCTCTGGCTGTGCATACGTGGCCTCCAGGTGTTGAACCTCCGAGGACCATGCCTCAGTGAAGCCTTCACCCTTCCCCTGACAAAGATTATGTAGGGCACAGCATGAGGAAATAACCGCAGGGATACTTCCCTCTGCCAAGTCTAGCTTCCCATAAAGACAGCACCAGCGCGCCTTGAGACGCCCAAAAGCACACTCCACAGTCATTCGACAGTGGCTCAGCCTGTAGTTGAACCGTTTCTGGCTGCTGTCCAGGCTCCCCGTGTAGGGTTTCATGAGCCAGGGCACTAAAGGGTAAGCGGGGTCGCCAAGAATCAAAATGGGCATTTTGACTTCCCTCACGGGTATCCTGTGGTCTGGAAAAAAAGTGCCTTCTTGCAGCTTCCTGAACAGGCCGCTGTTGCGGAAGATGCGTGCGTCTTTCCCGACCAGCCTGCATTAATGTCAGTAAAACACCCACGGTGATCCACAAGCGCCTGGAGAACCATGGAGAAGTATCCCTTTCGGTTAATGTACTCCTCTGCTAGGTGATCGGGCGCCAGAATAGGTACATGGGGCCCATCGATCGCCCCTCCACAGTTAGGGAAACCCATCTGTTCAAAGCCAGCCACGATGTCACACACATCACCAAGAGTCACGATTTTTCGTAGCAGGAGGCGATTAACGGCCCTGCACACTTGCATCAACACGACTCCAAGGGTCGACTTTCCCACCCTAAAGTGGTTGGCCATCGATTGGTAGTTGTCTGGGGTGGCAGCTTCCAGATTTCTATAGCCACCTGCTTCTCCACTGGCAGGGCAGCTCTCAATCTGGTGTCCTTGCGCTGCAGGGCGGGGGCAAGTTCAGCACTAAGTCCCATAAAAGTGGCTTTTCTCATGTGAAAGTTTTGCAGCCACTGCTCATCGTCCCACACTTGCATGACTATGTGATCCCACTATTCAGTGCTCGTTTCCCATGCCCAGAAGCGGCGTTCCACGCTCGTGAGCATGTCCGTTAATGAGACAAGCAGTTTCGTATCAAATGTGTTTGTTGTCTCGATCGAGTCTTCAGACCCATCACTGTCACATTGTATGTCAAGAATGAACTCCGCTGCACAGAGAGTTGTGCTGGTGACACTTGCCAGCATGTTCCTCAGCATTCCCGATCCATTACGGCACAGGAAAACGGACGACAGAGCGCGCCTTGCTGAACAAAAGTTTTAATTCGGAAGTATTTTGAGGAAATGTGGCCAGTTTTGAAAAATAGATTTTTGTTGTGAAAATGTTTGGCTTTTCTTGAGATTTTTGCATTATTACAAAATTTGCAACTAAACCTTTTATTTGGGGAGGGAGGAATCTTATTATGTATTGGTTTTGGGTTCTATTCTATGTTGCTTTTTACTCATCACCAAAATATCACGATTCCTTCTGCTTTCCCAATTTTGAGTCCTCAGCTAATCACATGGTAGCATTTTCAAAGGTGAAAATATTTCATTTTGTAAAATCCCAAATTTTGAGACTAAAAAATTGGTAATGCAAACTTTTGAAAAATGAAAAAATTGTCCCTTTCAGCAAAACAACAAAACAAACACCAATTTGATATTCTGATTTAATGTTAAAATGTATTTTCCAGCCAGTTCTAGTGTTCATGTACCGATTAGCGTAAATACTTATCCAGTGAGCAATCCTTACCGCCAGACCAATTGCATTAGAGCTGTGCATACACAAAGAAAAGAAGGAATGACACGCTTGGTATCCCTACACTACACATCTTTTGTGTGCGGCTGGTATGTTGCACATGCCTCCGGCCAGGAGTTGCTAGCCCCTTTAACACTGAAAATCAAAGTGGCTCTTGGAGCCACATCTGTGTGAGCTCAGTGTAATGAACAGTCAGACTCATGGGCAGGGCTGGGCCCCAGTGAGAGGTGCTATCTCCCCCCATGCCGTATCTCAGGAACAGACTGTGATTGGGGAGTAGACCCAGAAGAAAGGGTGGAGCTGCCCAGTGAAAGAGGTGGTGAAAATATAGATTGGGGCCTCTATGCCTGGATGATAAAATGACACCAGGCCCTTCTCGTAGTCCAGATACACCCCGATCTTCCCAGGGCTCCCAGTCAGGGACAGGAGGGTATCTGGGAAGGTGCAAGCCCGGTAATGGCTCCCACACTGATCCACGGCCCAGATCATTTCCTCAGGAGCAAAGCTGATCCAGCCCTTCCTCCTGACCGACTCTCTGGCCACCCCCACAGCCCAGGTCCTCCCACCCCCGACGTCGACCTCCCAGTAGTGTCTCCCTGAGGAGAACCCTTCCACGCCCAGCACGCAGGTTTCACAGTCAAATCTCTCAGGGTTGTCAGGCACGTCCTGCTGCAGGCCCCTCCATCTCACAGATCGACGATTCTCAGAGACCACGAGGCTGGGATGAGCCGTGTCCGGATCCAGACTCACGTTCACTGCAGAGATGGGGCAGAGCATTAGGGACAGTGCCCAGCACACTGAGGCTGTCCCCATCCTCCCCCCATCTCTGTCTGGGCTAGGACACTCTCTGATTTCCAGACTCTACCTCACGGGGACCTGCTGCTCTGCATTTCCCTGCAGCTCTCCTCCAAGGCACTAGAGGCA
Source organism: Sternotherus odoratus (assembly GCA_032164245.1). NCBI lineage: Eukaryota > Metazoa > Chordata > Testudines > Kinosternidae > Sternotherus > Sternotherus odoratus. The sequence goes on from JAVMKO010000017.1 coordinate 6,535,629, forward strand.
AATGATTCTCCTGAAAGAGCTGGAGATGCCTCTAGCTCCCATTGGGCCTGTCTGTAACCTCTACAGGGGCCCCTGTGAGGAGCGAGCTCAGGTGTTACACACACGGACGTCATTTCAACCATTGAAAGAACTCAGTAGTCGCCTCCCACAAAATCTGTGCTGTGGGGCTGCTACCACGTCTCCACGGCTAAGACCACAACAGAGTTTCCAATCTATGCCTGAGTTGGGAGTCCTCTATTCTAACACCCACAGACTCGTATCAAACTGGCAGATTTGGTCTGGGGCTGAGGTAGAATTTTTCTACCAAATTTGAACTGAATTGACAATTCCATAAAAACAGAGATTTCACCAGAATACAAAAAGCATTAAGACAATTACCTGCAGCCAGTTGAGGTAATTTACAATTTCCTAGAACCCTTCTAGTTCATGAACTCAGTTAGCAACAACACAACACATGAGAATTCACCATGTGTGTCCAATAAAACCACACCTCTGAACCATAATTACCAACTTCCGTGAGCACTACTCCCCTGAACTGACAGCGGGTAAGCACCCTAACCCTTCGAAGCACTCTAAGGTATTGCAATTACACTGGAGGATTCATGACTATATAGTTAAGCATGAACATTGGTTTCATGCAAGGAAACTGGGGACAAATCTGGCATTTTCATTGACCATGCTGTGAGTCTGGCATGTCTGCATTTGCTGAGCAGCAGAGTGGTGCAGGGGGGCTGACATTAAAATACCAAGAATCAGAGAGGTAGCCGTGTTAGTCTGGAATAGCAGAGGTAACAAAGTCCTGTGGCACCTTAAAGACCTTAAAGACTTGTCCACTGCTTGCATCCGACGAAGTGGGTATTAGCCCACGAAAGCTTATGCTTCAAAACTTTATAGTTAGTGCCACAGGACTTTGTTACCTCCATTAAAATACCAGTTTCACTTACCTGCATTTTTGCGGACTTTACTCCAGCCTGAAATCAAACACCAAGAGGTGAGCATACCCCGGAGCACGGACTGCCAGCATAGGACACAATCTCATATGGGGTGGGGGAAAGGGGGCACATGGCACTTACCAAGTTCAGCCAGGGATTTCCCTGCAAACAGAGAGACATGGGTATGCAGTCAGTTCTACGACAGCTCCTGGGCTAGGGAACGTGCCTTTAAAGGACCACTCTGTCCTCTCCACTGTGCTCTCTGCTGGCCTCTTTCTGCCCTTCCTGGCCTGAGCTCCCTCCTCATAGATCTCTCAATGGATCACACTCCCCTTCTTGACATCTGGCCCTCACTGGGTTCCCATGCCCTGCCCCCGCTGGGCTCACCTGTGGGGTAGTGTCCACACTCCCCATGTGCCAGGCAGCTTGGTGATGGCTAGGCCCTAGGGTGACCAGATGTCCCGATTTTATAGGGACAGTCTCACTTTTTGGGTCTTTTTCTTATACAGGCTCCTATCACCCCCATGCCCATCCTGATTTTTCACATTTGCTGTCTGGTCACCCTACTAGGCCCTGATAACATGGGAGTGAGGGTTTAATGAGCTATCCCTTGGCCCTGGACACTGGATATCAGCTTATGGGCCCAGCAATATTAGTTGGCTCATTAAGTTTGTGCCTCAAAGTGTCAGAGAGTACCAGGAGACTTTGGGACTGTGCTAAGCCTCTAGTTTCCAGGGCATCAGGATCCAGGATTCCCCTCTTCTCCTTCAAATTCAATAGCAAAAAGGTCCATTGGCCCAGTCAGACCCACCAGTCTGGGATATGGACACTCCCCTGAGTGTGGACTTGAAAGGAGGGGGCTAAAATCAGGCTTATGATGGAAACTGAGCAGCAACCTTATCTATGGAGAAGTCATCCTACTCCATGATTAGTCAGAGCTCCCCATCCACATGATTCCCAGAGCCTCTCTTAATGGATAGTGCAGAGACAGAAGCCAAAATCTGCCTGACTATGTACAGTGAGAGGAAAATGTTCCAGACATTTACCTCTCTCATTCTCCTGCTCAGCGCGCAGAATCAAGAAGGAGGTGAAGTTTCATGTTGTTGCATTAACTGGGTTATTCCTACTGTTATTTCAGGGAACTTGTCCCAGGAACTTACCCCTCTCTTTCTCCAGTTCAGATTGCAGAGTTTCTAAAGAAAGAAGAGATTGAAAGAGGTGAGATTCCGGCAGTGGGGTGAGGGCGGGGGTCATGGTCCCCGCTAATACTAGCAAAGAGCTGCTATTTTACAGAAAATCATAGATTCAGAAAGTTTAAGGCCAGAAGGGTCATAGTCTGACCTCCAGTACATCACCGACCTTAGACCCTCACTCAGTCACCCCTGTACCAGGGCTAAGGCTACGATTTAGTCACAGGTATTTTTAGAGAAAGTTGTGGACAGGTCACGGGCAATAAATTGAAAAATTCACTACCTGTGACCCGTTCATGACTGATAGTATAAGTAACCCAAAGTAAATATTGGGGGGGGGGCAGGACCAGCTGCCAGGGGCCACTGAGCAGCAGCTGCTCCAGCCATCCAAGGGACCACTGCTCAGGAGGTCTCTGGGGCCAGCCCCACCGGCTGCTGCTCAGGTGGTCCTCGGGGCCAGCAGAAAAGAGTCACAAACATTGTTTGAGGGCTGGAATAAATACCTGACGGTGAGAGACTCAGTAATAATAATGGGATTGTTCCCACACTTAAAGTTAATCCTGTATCTAGCTGAATTGGGCCCCTGATCTCTCTGGTCCTCAGTTCCCTGAGTGTAAAAGGGGATAAGAAAGGGTTGCTTCACCTTGTGACATAAATGCAGTTCTTCGAGATGTGTGTTGCTCCATGCTATGTGTATTCGTACCCCTAGGCCTCAGATCGGAGATTTTAAGTAGCAGTATCTGTTTGGCCCCCACATATGCTCTCCCCACCTCATGCTCTGCATTAGGTCAATATAGCACTGTGCAGACAAACTGCCCCCAGTTCCTTCTCTACCCCAGAGCTCATAGGTCAGAGCTCCACAACAGAGGGGAAGGAGGCAAGTAGTGGAGCACCCACAGGGGGACACAGCTTTAAGAACCACTGTTACGGCACAAGGTGAGTAACCCTTTCTTCTTCTCTCAGCCGTCTCTCTGTGGGTGCTTGTAGCGAGGTCGGTCACTCACCCGTCTGGTTGTCTGGGGAATCAGCTCTTTCGACCCTGGAGCGCCCCTCTGCCGGCCGACGTTTGCTGGAGTAATCCCTTTGTTTAATCTCACTGCTTGTTCCTGAAAGTTCCTCTCCTGTGGTTCAGGAGATCTAGACAGAGAAGCAGTAGGAGATTGCCTTCTCCTCTCCTGGTGAGCAACACTAGGGGCCCTCAAGAATTGGAGTCTATAGGCCGTCCACAGGTCTCCCCATATGGTCACTGAGGTGGTGCAAAGGGCAGTCATGGGGGCACCCAAGGGTGTCCAAACCAACTGTGTGGGTCATGTCTGTCATGGTGGTAAGCTGGTTCTGCAGAGGTTTCTGGGTAATTAGCTCCCTGGCAGTGGGACAAAGAGCTTTCCAAGGAGACTGAGGAGGATTTGTCATCCTCCTCCTCATCATCATCACTTGGAAGAGGTGGAGCGACTCAGGCATCTCTGAAACCAGCAAGTCTTTAGGAAAATGAAATTCCTGTGATACCAAAATAACAGATGGTCCCACTGAGGTAAGCTCAATGGAAGTGGCTGATGTAGAAGGAACTGACAGTAGTGGGAGACTTTTGTACTCTGACAAATGGCCAGTAGTGTTGTTCTGGTCTTCTGCAGAGCCAAAATACTCAGTATCAAGGCCCAAGAGCACTCTACTGGAGATGAGTTAGAAGAGCTGTTTCTCTCTCTATCATCCCTTTCCCCACCCCCCATTGGTACTGAACTCCCATGGCCTGCACCCTTTGGGGTTTTAGGCTTACTGGTGGTACCAAGGAGCCAGTTGTCTCGTGGGGAGTCAGTTGTAGATCAGTCAGTACCAAGGTGGTTGATCTTGTTGGGGATCATTTCTTTGTAGTAGATTCTCTACCCAAGTGACTTGTAGACCGCTTTTTTGTGGCTGTTTGAGAGGAATCAAAACATTTCCTCTTCAAAGCTGCCATAGTGTTGAGCTGAGGAAGTAGGTGGATTCGACCACTTTGGAGACTATTGTACCGGGGGCCGTGGGGGGCAGGCATTACCCAGGGCCAGGGTCTGATCTGAGTCAACTTTCCACAGCAGTAGTCATAATTTTAGTTCAAGGTTATTCCTAGCCCTTGATTTTAATTTCAGGCAGAAAGTTCACTTTTAAGGCCTGTGTGACTCCAAGACAGCGAATGCAGTGGGGATGCACATCAGGGACTGGAATTGCTTCTCGGCAGGAGAAGCAACACTTCCCCCTGGAAGAGCCAGGCAAACCCTGTCCAGGTTTCGCTTCCCCAGAGGGAGGTGACAAGAACGAACTAAGGGAGTTCACTAGTCTTATAACAAAATAAAGAGGGGGGTTATTTTACTGGGGTTTTTTTGAGAAAAGGAAACAGATGAGGAGTATTAATACTAACTGACTGAAACGCAATGAATGAACACTACCAAAACAGAAAGTGAAATACAGATGAGGGATTCTCAGATCAGAGACTGCTGAGGCTCCAACACAGGTCAAGGTGGTTGAGAAGGAGCTGAGGGCAGTTTGCCCCTGCAACACTACGCAAAGAAGAATACTTCCTTCCTTCCACTGTCTGTCTTACAGTAACTCCTCCCTAAAGGCGTCCCAGTTAATGTCGTTATGTTGCTGATCAATTAGGGAACATCCTCGTTTAAAGCCAGGGCCGACTTTACCTTTTTTGCCACCCCAAGCAAAAAAAAAAATCCACTACCACTCAGACTGCCTCCCACCGAAGCAAAAATACCCGTTCCCACTCAGACTGCCTCCCACCGAAGCAAAAATACCCGTTCCCACTCAGACTGCCTCCCACCGAAGCAAAAAATACCCGTTCCCACTCAGACTGCCTCCCACCGAAGCAAAAATACCCGTTCCCACTCAGACTGCCTCCCACCGAAGCAAAAATACCCGTTCCCACTCAGACTGCCTCCCACCGAAGCAAAAATACCCGTTACCACTCAGACTGCCGCCCGAACTCCGGAAGCAAAAAACAAAACAAAACAACAACAAAAAACCCACTCGATCTGCCACCCCTTAAAATGGGCTGCGCCAGGCACATACTTCCTCAGCTGGTGCCTGGAGCTGGCCCTGTTTAAAGTTGTGCAATACTCCCTTCTAATGTTGTTTGGAAGCTGCCTGCTTTGTCCACTGCTTGCAAAAAGAGCAGCCAGTTGCAGCTAGCTGGTTGGGGCTTGGAACCAGGGTGGACTAGCAGTACCCCCATCAGCTCCCCCTAGCATCTCCCCCTATCATCTCCCATCTCCTCTAAGTTCCCTGTGCGGCAGCTGCCCAGCAGACTATCAATTGCCAGCAGTTCAGATTTCCCTCCCCCCATTAGCAGCAGCACATGGCAATGGGGGGAGGGAAATGCCTTGGAGTGGCTCCCCAAGACTCCTGCTTGCTGTGTGTGTGGGAGGGGGGTGGAGGTGAAGAGGGGGGCTGTCAGCATGTTCCCCTCCTCCCTACTCCTGCACCCTGCTTACCCCATCTTCCATAGAACAGCGGGGACACATGACAGTCCCAGAGGGAGTTTCCTGGCAGCAGCTGAGGTGGGGCTCTGCTTTCTGAGCTAATTAACAAGGCAGTGTACTTAAGCCTGGGATCTGGATTCTTAAATGGGTAATGAATCTCTCTCTCTCTCTCTGTGTGTCACACACACACACACACACACACAGTGTGTGTGTCTATATCTCTCCTCCTTTCATTCCTTCTGCCTTGTAGTGTGAGACTGCATTAACAACAATGAGTTAACCCTTGAGAGCTCAGTCAATTGCTAGTTCATCATTTAGCAGTAAGGCATTCCCTGGGAAATATCCCACCCTCTGACTTCACCACCTCAACCAAGCTTCACAATCATCATTGCTGTGTACAGTATTAAATTGTTTGTTTAAAACTTGTACTGTGTGTGTGTATACATACACACACACACACACACACACAATATATATATATATATATAGTCTTTTGTCTGGTGAAAAAAATTTCCCTGGAACGTAACCGCCCCATTTACATGAATTCCTATGGGAAATTGGATTCACTTAACATCGTTTTGCCTAAAGTCACATCTTTCAGGAACAGAACTACAGTATTAAGTGAGGAGTTCCTGTATCTATTTAGTCCTTCAGGCCTTGTGCCATGTGTCTCTGCACAGTCCAGCATACCGGGGCCTCCAGTTCTATTGTAACAGCGCCCACAATAACAATAATGTAACTCTGCTCAACGCATGAAAGGGCAAGCCGGAGAGATTAGAAAATGCAGAGAGGTGCAGGGACCTTCCTTCCTGCTGACGGTAAATCAGATCGGAGATAACAAGCTGGTTCAGCCTAATTGGACTAACCTTTTTACCTCCCACCTGGTTCTTACCTATTTTTCTATACCTGCCTCTGGACACTTCCACTGCTTGCATCCGACGAAGTGGGTATTAGCCCACGAAAGCTTATGCTTCAAAACTTTATAGTTAGTCTTTAAGGTGCCACAGGACTTTGTTACCTCTGCTCTTCCAGACTAACACGGCTACCTCTCTGATTCTAGAATACAAGTTGTTACAGCCCCTAGCCGAGGTGAACTGCACCTTTCAGAGGATCTGGCCTGAGCCATTTGGAACCAGTGGTTGTCACACATAGGCTCCCGTCAGGCAGTGCTGACTGTGGGCTACCAGACACTGTGTTAAGATGACAAGCTATCATCTTAAGTGTGAGGGGGCTCCTGATCCTGCCTGAAGGCTGGGGGCTCTGTAGGGAAGTGCCAGTGTGTGATCTGGGGCTTAAGGACATAGGAACCACCAGACCAGTGGTCCAGCATCCTGTCTTCTAACAGTCGTCAGTGCCAGAGGCTTTAGAGGGAATGACCAGAACAGGTCAATTATCGAGTGATCCATCCCCTGTCCAGTCCCAGCTTCTGGCAGTCAGAGGTTTAAGGACACCCAGAGCATGGGGTTGAATCCCTGACCATCCTGGCCATTGATAACCAGGAACTTATCTAATTCTTTTTTGAATCCAGTTATATTTTTGGCTTTCACAGCCTTAAATCTGCTGCCTAATAATTTTACCTGGTAACCTCTGGTTCTTGTGTTGTGTGAAAGGGTAAATAACACTTCCCTAATCACTGACTCTAAACCACTCATGATTTTATAGAATTCTATCATATCCCCCTTACTCATCTCTTTTCTAAATTGAACAGGTTTAAAAATCTCTCCTCACATGAAACTGTTCCATACCCTTAATAATTTTTAGTGTCTTTTTCTGTACTCTTTCCAGTATATTTTTTGAGATGGGATGACCAGAACTGCACACAGTATTCAAGATGTGGGGGTACCAGAGATTTCCATAGTGGCAGTATAATATTTTCTGTCTTGTTATCTATCCCTTTCCTAATGATGCCCAACATTCTGTTGGCTTTTTTGACTGTTGCTGCACATTAAGTGGATGTTTTCATAGAATTATCCACGGCTCCAAGATCTCTTTCTTGAGGGGTCACAGCTAAGACAAACACCATCATTTTGGATGTATTTTGGGGATTATGTTTTCCGTTTGCATTTATCAACACTGAATTTCATCTGCCATTTTGTTGCCCAGTCAGACCATGTTGTGAGATTTCTTTGTACTTCTGTGCAGGGAGCTTTGGACTTAACTCTCGAATAACTTTGTATCATCTGCAACACTGTGTCACTTCACTGTTTACCACCTCTCCAGCAGCCGGCGTGCAAAGAGCCAGCCTAGACAAGGAGGGGGAGAGTTGTGCTGCACTGCCTTAAACTCACAGACTTTAAGGCCAGCAGGGTCCACCATGATCATCTGGTCTGACCTCCTGCACATGGCAGACCACAGAACCTCACCCACCCACTACTGTAATAGACCCAGAACCTTGGGCTGAGTTCCTGAAGTCCTCAAATCATGATTTTTAAGATTTCAGGTGACAGAGACTCCGCCATTTACACTAGTTTAAACCTGCAAGTGACCCATGCCCCATGCTGAAACCCCAGACTGTCTTCATCCTAATCCTGAGAGATGTCCTGACCTGACCAGGCCAGCGAGAGGGACCCAGAAGACCATGCCACTTCGCCCAGCTCTGGCTGACTCCTGAATACCACCGACAATGTGATGTCTGCCCCTGCCAATGTGTCCTTTTTCTGCTCTATAGTATTTCTTCTCTTTCCTGTCTCTCTTCTTTTCCTTTCTGGCTAAGAAGAATCTGCCTTAGCTGGCTAAAAATATTTATTTTTCAGCACTGCTGTGATCCTGTGACCAGAGAGGCTGATAAAAGCTGTGCCCCAAAGAGCCCAATGCTGCTGTGATTTTTCCAGACTGGCTTGTGTTTCTCCCACCGAGGCTGCCAGCGAGAAGCAGCACCAGAACAGAAGCTGCATTTTCGCTCTTTACTACTCTTCTTTCTCTCTGTTGGAAAGAGGTGCCGGCCTCAAAGGAAAAGAGCATCACACGCTGGATAGAGGCAAAGGTTGGACAACTGGGGTGACTTTCCACTCTGCAGCCAGGGAGAGGAGGAACAGACTCCCTCCCGGGGTCACACCCCATATTGTCAAAAAACTTCTTTTATTGTGTATGATGATTTATGGTTTGAAATTTTGCTAAGTGAGTATTTGATGTTACTTTCTATTCTATCATTATTCCATATTTTCTATTATAGTATTTGTTCCTGCCAAATTTTGGGGGGGTTTCCTTTACTAAGTTTAAAATGGCAGGTTAACTCCCTGGTGCTGGTTTGCCTCCACCTCTCCTCATGGTAGGCATAGTCTAGCCAAGACATGGGTCATTGCAGAGTTCAAGCCTGTCTCTACTAGCTTTTTCTCTTTTCTCCAAACAGGACACTTATTCCTATCTTTAACACTGTCTAAGACAGGGGTCTCCAAACTACGGCCCGCGGGCCGGATGCGGCCCGCGAGGCCCTCTCATCCGGCCCGTGGAGATCTTTTTGTCTACGGCAGGGGTCCAGCCACGGGGCTGGGACGCGCCGCGTGCTCCGCTGCCGCCGCTGGCCGGGACGCGCCGCGTACTCCGCTGCCGCCGCCAGCCGCGGGGCCGGGATGCGCCGCGTGCTCCGCTGCCGCCGCCAGCCAGGACGCACCACATGCTCCGCTGCCGCCGCCGGCCAGGACGCGCCGCGTGCTCCGCTGCCGCCGCCGGCCAGGGACGGCTCAGAGCTGGGCCGGGACGCGCCGCACCGCCACCCAGTTACAGGTGGCGAAACAAGGAGCCACCCACTGCCAGGCGGCGAAACGGTCTGTGGGGAGAGACCGGGTTGAGCGGATCAGTTTGGGGGGGGGGGGGAAGAGACCAGGTTGAGTGGGTCAGTGGGGGGGGGGGGGGGTTGGAGGAAAGGAGGTTTTGGGGGGAGAGACCTGGCTGGGTGGGTCAGTTGGGGGTTGGAGGAAAGGAGGTTTGGGGGGGAGAGACCTGGCTGGGTGGGTCATTTGGGGGGGGGGTGGAGGAAAGGAGGTTTGGGGGGAGAGACCTGGCTGGGTGGGTCAGTTGGGGGGGGGGTTGGAGGAAAGGAGGTTTTGGGGGGAGAGACCTGGCTGGGTGGGTCAGTTGGGGGTTGGAGGAAAGGAGGTTTTGGGGGGAGAGACCTGGCTGGGTGGGTCAGTTGGGGGGTTGATGTGTAGTGTTCATGTGTAGTGAACAGGTGTTCATGTGTAGTGTTCATGTGTAGTGAACAGGTGTTCATGTGTAGTGTATCAATGTGTTATTAAATAATAACTGAATAAAATAATATTAAATAAATAATTAAAAACAACATCCATGTTTTGATTCTTTTTTATTTGGACCTCGAGTGTGTTGTCGGCCCCCGAACTGCTATTTGATAGTTAATGCGGCCCTCGGGCTGAAAAGTTTGGAGACCCCTGGTCTAAGAGATTGTCAGCCATCACCGAGGTACAGGGTGGGTGGGGGGTGAGGGATGGGTCCCTCTAAAGTTTTTCACTCAAGGCAAAGGGAACAGGGGGTGTCATTAAAACAAAAAGTGCTATGTAATACTTTACATTTCAGATGCTTTACCTATTTTTCCTTCTTTTCTGTATTTGTAATGAAAGATTTTAAAAGATTTTTAATGGTGAATTGCTATGCTAACGTACAACCTTTTTTTTTCTTTGTGTGTATAAATGCATCTTACTTCTGTTCCATTCTGTGCATCCGATGAAGTGGGCTATAGCCCAAGAAAGCTTATGCTGAAATAAACTGGTTAGTCTCTAAGGTGCTACAAAGTCTTCCTCGTTTTATTTACGGATACAGACTAAGGGCTGGTCTCCACTATGGGGGGGATCGACTGCAGATACGCAACTTCAGCTACGTGATTCACGTAGCTGAAATTTTCGTATCTGCAGCCAACTTACCGTCCGTCCTCATGGTGGCGGCAGTCAACGGCGCGCTCCCCCATCGACTCCAGCTTGCGCCTCCCAGCAAGCTGGAGTTCCGCAGTCGACGGGGGAGCCGCGAGCGATCGATATCTCGCGTCTTCATAAGACGCGAGAAATCGATCGCCAGAAAATCGATCGCTACCCGCCGATTCGGCGGGTAGTGAAGACATACCCTAACATGGCTGCTAATCTTAAACCTGTTTTAATGGTGTGTTTGCCATGGTACAAATCAGGCTGAGGCCCCTGAATACCAAACCCCAAAGGTGATTAATGTTGGACAGTGACATGGTTGCGTTGCCATCTTTAGTATTTTATTCCATCTACGTTACTACAGCAGTGTTGGGGTTCTGGATTCCAGGCAATTATGTCATGTCACGTTAAAAGCATGCATGCATCTCTCTGTGCATGTACTGTAACATGTAGCGTAACACTCATCAGCAGGAACTCAGACAAGGAGGTTCTCACTTCAGTCCCCAGGGTGTTGGCCAAAAGAGCAGTTATCACATTCATGGGGGCTTATCCAGTGTTCGTATTGACTGGGACAGAGAAAGTACATAATCGACTGGTGCGTGGGTCACGGGTTCCCCCGGCCCATTCCACAGAGGAGAGGAGAGGAGCTGTTACAGTCTCATCTAGACAGCCTGGCTCTGTGAACTGGCTCACAGGGAGGCCTGTAACACACACTCAAAAGTGGTCACATCCACAAGCCTGGTTTTTAAGGTATCATTATTAACAACAATAGCAGTAGTAATAATAGACACTCACGTATCTCTTCCTTCAGGTTAGCTTGCTGAGCATCTAGAGAGGGAGAAGGTGACATGTAAGACTTCAGGTGTCATGTTCACAGTGATACCACTCCTGTTAATGAATGTCACTGGGCCCGGTGCACAGACAGCATTTGTAGTTATGGTGGTTAGGGGTGTGATGTTTTCCCCAAATAGTGATAGTGGTACAACCCCAGTGTGTTTGCAATTACACTGGGACAAAAAGTGCCTCATAGCATTATAGCTTTTCCCCCTGTCCTTCATGTGCCTACTCTAATTAGATTAGAAACTCATTGGGGCCAGGACTGTCTCCCAGTGGGTGGGTGTAGTGCTCACAGGTGGTAGTGATACAAGTGACAATACAGAGCCATGCCCAGTTTTCCGGGTCTCATTCCTGCTTCAGACTAAGCAATTCCAACACCCGCTGAGCACTTACGGTCAGGTACATTCTATTCTACAACGAGGACCGAAGGGGTGACGCTACATCTGGCGCTTGTCAGATCACGCACAGAGTCGTGGCTCAGCCAGGATCCCACCCCCAGGGGGAGTTCAGCTCCTCTCTCCCATTGCTCATTCCCTCTCACTGACTTCACTCAAAGCTCTCTTCATGGCAAGGGACCAAAGCCCCCTGACAACCTTCTCTGAATTCAGGAGATCCTCTCTCCGATCGCACAGCATTCCTTCCCCTCCGTCACCTACCTTTCGCTCTGTGCTGCTTCCAGAAGCAGTAGCTGGCCAAGAGGATGAGGAAAACCACACCAGCCAGGGTACCCAACAGAGCCACCAGGTAGGGAGAGGTCCTTGGGAGGAACACATCTGCAAGGCAAAGTTGCATTGATTTGAACCCAGACAGAATTGATGTGGCAGCAGCAGGAGTGAGAGGAGCCTGCAGCATCCTGCAGCAGTCTGGGAGGATCTCACGTTTGGTCTGGCTTTTGAAAAATGAGAAGTGGCTCCTCCCAGGAGGCTGATGGGAGCCCAAACTTTAGTCTGGTCACTGAACTTGGCTAGGCCCTGGCTACATTGCAGATAGGCCGTCTGCTGTGAGAGCCTTTGTTCTGCTGGTGCCGAACACTCTAACTGTGCTGGGCTCTGACCTGCTCTTGTCTGGCCACCTGGGAGGCTGCCCGGGGCACTGTTAGAGGAGCTTGTTGCCAGCTAGCACGGGAGGGCAGCAAACTCCCAGAGACACCCTCTGGGGGCGCATCCAGATTTCTCCTGCTTCCTCCTGGCGGAGGAACGTGGTGGGGGAGCTGCGATGCACAGATACTACTTGTCCCCCCAGTGTTCTTCCGTGCCCCCTAGGGGACTGTGTGGGAGGGGGACAGAGCAAGGAACAATGCCAGGCTCCCTGCATTCACATCCCTTTCCCCATCTGGGCGGTGCTGTGAGGCTCAAGGAAGGGTTAGGGGAGACGGGGGGGGGGGGTTCATTATTATTGTTACTGAGTATTTTACAAATGGTTTCACACACAGGTCTCAGGTCAGAAGTGTGAAATCCCACTCTGTTTTATCAGGGAGAACCACCTCTCAGCTTCGCTGCACTAGCGCAAGATGGGTTCACCTCCCCCCGTCTGCCTGGTTCCATCCTTCCCTTACTCTATTCTTGGGAAGAGGCAGTGGGACCCTGGGGCTGTGGGGAGCCTGTGGAGGCCAGCGGCAATGGGAGGGCACCCACATGGGTCGGGGCAATAGGGGGCACTGCATCCACAAAAAATACAAGGCCACCCAGGGTGCCATTTCCCCGAAGGCCGGCCCATGACCTGCTATGTGCATCGATGCTGTTTTGTCTTGGCCAAGGCGGGGGTTGAGGACAGAGCAGGACAGGTTCTGGCTCAAAGAGTCTCTTATCACAGCAGCACTGTGAGTATCAAACAGCCCGTCAGCCCGATGGGATATTTTCTCCGTCACTGGTGCTAGTCGCTGCCCTCTGAGGTCTCTCCACAGCACGTGGGGCTCTGGATACCATCCGGCCGATTCACACACCACGTGGATCCCTCCATCCCGATAGCCATCGACAGAGAGGTGAGGGGTGGAGCCCAGACCTGGAGGGGAACGGAGTGAACCTGTGTCACTGCCACACCCTGGGGCCATGTCACCCTCGGAGAACTGCACCGGTGCCGACTGGAGGGGTGGGACTGGCAGTGTGAGCCCCAGTGGTCCTCACTCACCAGGACATTACACTAATAGATCTACCACATGATGGGTAGGTCCCACACAAAGCTCCAGTCACTCCCTGGGCTGCACAGACCTCAGCGTATCTCTCTCATAGTTCACAGACACATCATGCTACCTACAGCATCTTCTATCAGCTCCCGGAAGCAGAGGCCTTGGGGGATTTCCATTAACTTTCTCGGTGCCCAAGGAAATTTTGGGAGAAGGGGGTCACACTCTGGGATGAGCAGCCACGTCTGGGGCACATCCCCAGAGTGGAGATCAGGGAAACAGGTGGGGCCTGATCCTTGCTCTGACAGATGCCCCAGCAGCTGAGGGGTGGAGGAGCTGACTTGGAGTTGGTTCTCCAGGGGGTGTGAGGAGTCGGCAGGTGGGTGCATCAATCCCAGGAGCAGCCGGCCTTGTTCCCTAGCTCCCCGGTGCTTTCTGGTGAGAGGTGACTGGTCTGAACAGACCAGAACCCTGGGGGTGGGGGTGAGAGACACTGGCACCAGAGCTCACTGGTGTTGGGAAGGGCAAACAACAGCCCATGCTACTGACCAGCCACCTGCAGCTCCAACACAGCTTCTTCGTAAAATGTGGATGTTTGGAAGTAGCAGCCGTAAGTCCCTTCGTCCGAGGGGGTGATTTTGTGTATCCTCAAGGAGACAGTCCCGTTAGCTATACCGGCCTTCACTAGCTTGGTCCTGCTGCGATACGGTTCGATCTGCTGGTCAGCCTGATCTCTGCCATCCCGATAGAGATGGACAATTTCAGAGAACGTGGATCGGAACCAGCGCACCTCCATGCTCTCAGCGCTCACGCTGGGGGAGAGGTGACAGGGTAGCAGAGCATCTTCTCCCACAAGGACCCTGATGGGGTGATCGGGTCCAATCACCTTGAAACTCACTGTAGAAGGAACCAGGACAAATTAAACTGTAGCTAACGTGGAACTAGGAATATGTCATGCCAATGGAAATGGGAATGTACTGTAATATTTGTATCGGCAATGTGTCTCCCTGAATGCACGGGGGTTAAAATGCCTCTCCAGACAGATGGAGGACATGAGGTGTCTGAAATATGTTGCTCCCTGATTCCAGACCAGAATAATTAAAATGAACTGAATACAACCTGCACCTGTGAATGCAGGATCTAGTCTGGAAGAGAAAAATGCCAGGACTGGGGCATTATCACATAATGGCTGGGGAGCCAATGCAGGTTGGATCTATGAACTCAGCATGGTTTGGCAGCAGGAGAACAGGGGATGAGAGGAAGAGGGGAATCTTCTTACTGAGACCTTTACTAAACTCTTAGGAAAATATTAAATGATCCTTCTCCTAGAAATCAACTCCTCTTTCCTCGTCATTTTTTTCTGGCTTCCTATAATGTGTAAAGTATATATCATTATTATGCTTTACATTCCACCTGCTTTCAGCCATGTCTCAGAGTTAGGCAGAACACTCACAGGAACTGTAACTGATCAGCTGATCACAATTATTGATGGTTGAAATTTTCTCATCAAAACATTTTTTGACCAAATGTGGCTTTTGAGCAAAATGAAAAAAATTCAATTTCAGTCAAAAATTTCCTTTCTTGTTGAAAAACCATAAATGATTTTTTGCCTGAAAACTGAAAAAAATTCAGTAAAAATTTCACTCTCAGTATTTTTGGTTTCCTTCCCAGTTTTTGGACAAAAACAAAGAAAAAATTGGTAGGAAAATTTGAAGAACAGTTTAAAAACAAACAAACAAACAAAAAACAAACACAAAAACTTCCCACCAACTGACCTTTTCAAACCACTTTGAATCAAACCTGATTCCACCAGGTTTCCTCTTTTTTAATTTTCGCTGTTTGAAAATCATCCATGTAACTTCATGTAAATTCTCCCAGAGTTTGGAAGAGTGTGACCAAAGCCCTGCTGTGCCTGTTTTCCCACCCTCCCCACCTAACCCCCACACTCCCTCCAAGCCAATCTGCCCTTTTCTTCTCGGCACCAGAGCGGAGACCCTGACCCCCTGGCACCAGTGGGAAGATTATTACCAGGTGTCACCCAGTATCTCCACTACCCAGCTCTCCCCTGCGTTGTGAACACTCAGACTCATCCCTGGCCCCCGAAACTCTCCACTGCATTTCTGGACAGAGGTTTCTAGCCTGGCAGGACCAGGCTATGGGCAGTTTCTAGTTGTGGTGGGGGCCATTCTACGGAACTGACAGTCCCTGCAAGCTGGACCCAGCTATACGTGCCCACTGCCCCTGGGGGCAGGACTCCTCCCACTCAACCGGAAATCAACCAGCCTCACAGGGACATTTTTGAGCACAGCCACCACATGCTGCCAGCTGGGGACTTGTGTCTCGTGGCCTACAAAAGGCCCCCACAGCATTGATTGCCCAATGCTCCCTGGCTCCTCTGCCCAGCTGCTCTGCTCCTAATCCCCGAGTTCCCTCAGACAGAGCTCAGGTGGAGGGCCCAACCTTTCCCAGCACAGGCTTCAGTGGAGAGACCAGACCCTAAAGCCCCAGGAATCCTACCTGAGTCCAGCCGGTGAACGTGAAGAGAAATGAGGAAAGTGGTGATGCCAAGCAGCGGCAGTGACCTCGCGGAGCCAGGGAACATGGAGGAATCTTCCATCTCCCTGCTGTCCAGACGAATGACCTGGGTGAGCGAGTCAGTGAGCGAGTCCCTGCGATCCAGGACATGAGAGTGGTAAACAGGAAGAGCTGGTGCAACTACTTAGGACATTTCCCCAGCAGCTGGTGGGAGGAACCGGGCCCACCCACTACTCTGGGTCCTAACCCAGGGACCCTATAAACAGCAGTCACGTATTGCTTCCCTTTGATAGTTGCTGCTGCCTTCCCTGGACAGCTTCCCACTCGCCCCCATGACAATGACATTCTCCGGCTGGGGCACCAGCCCTGAGTCCAGCAAGTTTAAGCCAGCCCTAGCAACCCCATTAAAATGGAGTGGCAGCCCACTTTGGGATCCCAGCCCCCAGCCGGAGAACCACTGCATTAGTACATGCCTTCGCCACATGGACCTCAGGCTTCCTGTTCTGAAAAAGAATGTAAGAGCGGCCAGACTGGGCAAGACAATGGTCTATCTGACCCAGTCTCTTGTCTTCGGACAGTGCCAGGTGCCCCAGAGGGAATGAACAGATCAGGAAATCATCAACTGATCCATCCTGTAGCAAAGCGGCGACTCACCCCGTGGCGCCTCCTGCTGGTCCGTCCGGGAATTAGCTCATCCCAGCCTCTGGAGCGCCCTCTGCAGGCCGATGTCCCACTTGCCACTGGCCGTGTCCCTCCAAGACCCTGGTTCCCTCTTCCCTAGGGAGCTGCACCCCCGCAGTACCTCCCCCCAGTCTCAGGGTCCCCCCTCCCTGGGAAACCCCCACTCCCTATCCCCACCTTGCCTCAGTCTAGGCAACTGCCAGTCACCACTTACCAGTTCACTGGGGCAGACTGCAGTATCATTGCCATTCATCACTGCCAAGGAGGGTTTGGCCTGCTGCTTCTATCTCTAGAGCAGGGGTGTCAAACTCAATTGCACAGGGGGCCAAAACTCAAAACTCGCGGGCCGAACAGTATAACCATTTATTTAACAGACTAAATATTTATGTTTTTTAACCATTAATATGAACCAAAATACAGGATATCATTCTTAAATAAATACATTTCAACTTAAAATATTTTGCTCTTCATAAAAAAATATCCTGTCAATACAATACATTCAAAATCTGTGGTGTGGGGGAGCGGTGTGGGGGAGAGATCGGGCTGGGTGGGTCAGGTGGGGGGGGGAAGGAGAGCGCGGCGGCAGCGGCGGCGTCGGGGGGGTAAAGAAGAGCGCGGCGGCAGCGGTGGCGGGGGGGGAACGGAGAGCGCGGCGGTGGCGGGGGGGGAACGGAGAGCGCGGCGGCGGCGGGGGGGGAACGGAGAGCGCGGCGGCGGCGGGGGGGGAACGGAGAGCGCGGCGGCGGCGGGGGGGGAACGGAGAGCGCGGCGGCAGCGGGGGGGGAACGGAGAGCGCGGCGGCAGCGGGGGGGGAACGGAGAGCGCGGCGGCAGCGGGGGGGGAACGGAGAGCGCGGCGGCAGCGGGGGGGGAACGGAGAGCGCGGCGGCAGCGGGGGGGGAACGGAGAGCGCGGCGGCAGCGGGGGGGGAACGGAGAGCGCGGCGGCAGCGGGGGGGGAACGGAGAGCGCGGCGGCAGCGGGGGAACGGAGAGCGCGGCGGCAGCGGGGGAACGGAGAGCGCGGCGGTGGCGGGGGGGGAACGGAGAGCGCGGCGGCAGCGGGGGAACGGAGAGCGCGGCGGCAGCGGCGGCGTCAGGGGGGTAAAGGAGAGCGCGGCGGCAGCGGTGGCGGGGGGCAAAGGAGAGCGCGGCGGTGGCGGGGGGGGAACGGAGAGCGCGGCGGCAGCGGGGGAATGGAGAGCGCGGCGGCAGCGGCGGCGTCGGGGGGGTAAAGGAGAGCGCGGCGGAAGCGGTGGCGGGGGGGAAAGGAGAGCGCGGCGGCGTCGGCAGCGGCGGCGTCGGGGAGGTAAAGGAGAGCGCGGCGGCAGCGGTGGCGGGGGGAACGGAGAGCGCGGCGGTGGCGGGGGGGGACGGAGAGCGCGGCGGCAGCGGGGGAACGGAGAGCGCAGCGGCAGCGGCGGCGTCGGGGGGGGTAAAGGAGAGCGCGGCGGAAGCGGTGGCGGGGGGGAAAGGAGAGCGCGGCGGAAGCGGTGGCGGGGGGGAAAGGAGAGCGCGGCGGAAGCGGTGGCGGGGGGGAAAGGAGAGCGCGGCGGAAGCGGTGGCGGGGGGGGGAAAGGAGAGCGCGGCGGCAGCGGTGGCGGGGGGGGGAAAGGAGAGCGCGGCGGCAGCGGTGGCGGGGGGGGAAAGGAGAGCGCGGCGGCAGCAGTGGCGGGGAGAGGAGAGCGCGGCGGCGGCGGGGGGGGCCTATTATATGGCTCTCTGAGCCAAAAAGGTTCCCGACCCCTGTCACAGGGCCATTAAAAACAGATATATAAAACGATTTCGCGGGCCGGATATAATTGTATGGCGGGACGGATGTGGCCCGCGGGCCTTGAGTTTGACACGTGCTCTAGAGCCATGGGCTGCCCCCTGCAATCCCAGTACCCCTTTGCTGAGCCTTCCCCTAGGCCAGGGGTGGGGAACCTTTTTTCTGTCAAGGGCCATTTGGACATTTATAATGTCATTCGTGGGCTGGTCCCTCCCCCCGAGGAAGCCCAGGCTGGCAATGGGAGCTGAGACCCCAGCTGGCAAGGGGCCAGCGGGGGAAACCCCAAAGCAGTGTCAGGCGGAGTGCTTAGCCCTGCACTGCTTTGGGGTTTCCCCCGCTGGCCCCTTGCCAGCCGGGGTCCTGCCGCCTGCCCCAGTCAGCTCCCGCTATCAGCCTGGGTGTGAAGAGGGTGATCTTCCTTTACCCCCGCCCAGCCTCCCCCCATCTAACCGCCTTCCCTCCCCCACCCCTGCCTGGCCCGGCCCATCCCATGGAACCTAACCTCCTCCCCCCTCCCACTCCCAACCCAGCCTCCCGCCCCCCCATGCCTGACCCACCCAGCCCAGCCCAGCCTCCCCCCCACCAAACCTCCTTCCCTCCCACACCCACACCTCGCCCACCCCACCCAGCCTGGCCTCCCCCCCACCGCCCACTTGCCTGCCCCCCAGCCCAGCCTCCCCCCCCCACCCTCTTGACCGTCGGCTCCCCGCGGCTCCTCCTTTCGCCGCCCAGCTAATGGTGGCCGCGCGGCGCCGGCGGCTCCCCCAGGCGCGAGCCGCCCCCTCCTGGCGGCCCGTGCACATCCCAGCGCTGGTGGCTCCCCGGCGGGCGCGAGCCGCCCCCGCCTGGCGGCCCGAGCACGTCCCTGGACGGCGGCTGCGGCACGTCCCCGGCCCCGCCGCGGGTGGACAGAATGATTTGGCGGGCCGTATAAGGCCTGCGGTTCCTCACCCCTGCCCTAGGCCCTGCAGCCTGGGGGTTTCCAGGCCCAAGCTCCCCCAGCTCCTCTTGCCTACCCCAGCCCTGCACCACTCTAGATATCTTGTCAAGCTTCTCCAGAAGCCAGGCCTGTCTTCCTCTGCAAACACAGAAGACAGTCTACCAGGCCCCTGCCTCTCAGCCTTTTCATAAGGGCCTGCTAGAGTTTGGGGCATGACCACCCAGCTGAGCCTATTCTCCCAGTCAGCCTGGGAGCTTGCTTCTCACAGCCCCAGGCTTTTCCTGGGCTGCTTTAAGCCTTTCTGGCTGGGAGTGGGTAGCCACCCCGCTACACATCCCCTGTCGCCCATTCCCAGCTTCTGGCAAACAGAGGCTAGGGACACCATCCCTGCCCATCTTGGCTAATAGCCATTGATGGACCGATCCTCCATGAACTTATCGAGTTATTTTTTGAGAGTTCTCAAAGGGTTCCTTTATATTAGCAGGAAAGACATGTTCCCCCTAGCAGTTTAATTAATAAAGATAAATAATGTTGCCTACCCTGATCTCCTGGGCAGCCTCCTCCCTGGGCACCACCATGTGGCCTTGATGAGTCTGGGAATTTTCACACACCAGGCAGAGGAGAATTTGCTCCTCTTTGCAGTAGACTTTCAAACGATCTCCATGTTTCTCACACTGGGTTCCTCTGCCAGGTTTTTCGTTCATTTTTAATCACTGGGGTACGGATTCCACAATATTCCTGAGTTCCCTCTTTGACCTTCAGTTTTTCCTTTGGAACCTCATTTTTCACTGAGGTCAGGCGATGTTTCTCTCTCCCTCGCAGTGCTGAGCAATACAGTCTTTGCACAAGCTGTGTCCACGGTCACTAGTCACAGGGTCTTGAAACAAATCCAAACAGATGGGATAAGTAGTGTCACCTTTAGTGGATTGGGCAGGATCTGCCGCTGCTTGCTGTACTTCTTTGTGTGAGAGTAAGAACCAGTTCCCTGTCACCAAAACAGCCCTCTCGATGTGTTTGTCTCACAGCAGAAAGCTGCCTCAATCCTCAGAAATCTTTTCAGTCCAAAGGTCCTCATTGCAGTCTTATTGGCCCTGCTCCATGGAGCTCCTCCACAGAGATTATACAAAAAAATCAACCTTTGCTCTCTTAGGAACACTGATAAGCTTTTCCCCAGGTCCCTGACTGCGCCTCCCATCAGGACAATGGGAGGGGCATGGTAGCCTGTAACAGTGCTAGGAAAATGACCCAATCTTGATAATCGCTCAACAAGAAATCTGAAAATGGCTTGGTTGGCCGTGCAGAGGTGGTTCATTTTCTACATTTCAGAGAACGTGATGGGGTACATCTGCAGTAGGCAAAGGCGCTGTTATAAAATCAAACCGGGCTGCCAAGCATCACCAGAACTGTTTTCTTCCACCGCTAGCCAGGCAGGTGGAAAAGCTCCACAGTGTGTGGTGCTGTTTCCAGGCCCAAAGCTGACTTGACCAGAGAGGGGAAACTGTGAGAAGGCAAAAAAACTCAAACACTGCAAAGCTTAATCCCCATCAGCTGTACAGTTCACAGATTTCATATACTCCAAAGCCCGAAAAGACCACTGGGATCGTCTTGTCTGCCCTTCCGTGTAACATGGGCATTGACTGTGTGGATGCTCCAGGGCTTCAGCTTTCAGTCACTGGATCGTTGTATACCTCACTCTGCTAGATTATTAAATACTAGTGTAAAAGCCCGTGGACACGGGCCAATGGAAATGGCTCACGGCCCCCCCACTTGCTAAGCTCTCTTCCCCCTCCCCCCACTCCAACGCCCCCCCCCCCCGCTCGCCCAGCTACCCCCCCAACGCCGCCCCCTCACCCAGCTCCCTCCCTCCCCAACCCACACCCAGCTCCCTCCCTCCCCCTCAACGGCCCCTCTGCTCAGCTCCCTCCCTCCCCCCCATGCCCCCCCACTCAGCTCCCTCCCTCCCTCCCCCCCAACGACCTCCCTGCTCAGCTCCCGCACCCCCAACGACCCCCCCCTGCTCAACTCCCTCCCCCCAATGACCCCCCCTCGCTCAGCTCCCTCCCCCCCAACGACCCCCTCGCTCAGCTCCCTCCCCCCCCCAACAACCCCCCTCGCTCAGCTCCCTCCCCCCAACGACGACCCTCGCTCAGCCCCACGCCCAACGACCCCCCCGCTCAGCTCCCTCCCCCCTCAACCCCTCGTCATGCACCTGACAGCCCAGCTAACTTTATATGTATAACTGCTCCTTGGTGCTCTAGCTCCGTGTGAGGATCACTCAGGCGGGCATGCGCGGCGGCCATTTTGTGCCTCCCAACTACAACCCCCAGCATGCCGTTCGTCCAGGCCATCTCTACTGAGCATGACGGCTTCACACACCTTCTCTAGCCGATTATTATATAGGACTAGTGTAGAAGCCCATGTACGCGGGCCAAAGTGCTTAATCCTGTTTGTCTGGGCCATCTCTACGGCTTGCGGCAGCATCCCTCCCTGGCCATACAGCACCCCGTATAACCCCCCCATATAACCTGTTCATCCCCCCAGCCATACAGCACCCCGTATAACCCCCCCATATAACCTGTTCATCCCCCCAGCCATACAGCACCCCATATAACCCCCCCATATAACCTGTTCATCCCCCCAGCCATACAGCACCCCGTATAACCCCCCATATAACCTGTTCATCCCCCCAGCCATACAGCACCCCATATAACCCCCCCATATAACCTGTTCATCCCCCCAGTCATACAGCACCCCATATAACCCCCCCATATAACCTGTTCATCCCCCAAGCCATACAGCACCCCGTATAACCCCCCATATAACCTGTCCATCCCCCCCAGCCATACAGAACCCCATATAACCCCCCCATATAACTTGTTCATCCCCTCCCAGCCATACAGCACCCCATATAACCTCCCCCGCATATAACCTATTCATCCCCCCCATACAGCACCTCCCCCCATATAACCTGTTCATCCCCCCCGGCCATACAGAACCCCATATAACCCCCCGATATAACCTGTTCATCCCCCCCGGCCATACAGAACCCCATATAACCCCCCCATATAACCTGTTCATCCCCCCCCAGCCATACAGCACCCCATATAACCCCCCCATATAACCTGTTCATCCCCCCCCCGACCATACAGCACCCCATATAACCCCCCCATATAACCTGTTCATCCCCCCGGCCATACAGAACCCCATATAACCCCCCCATATAACCTGTTCATCCCCCCCGGCCATACAGCACCCCGTATAACCCCCCCATATAACCTGTTCATCCCCCCCCCCGACCATACAGCACCCCATATAACCCCCCGATATAACCTGTTCATCCCCCTCGGCCATACAGCACCCCATATAACCCCCCGATATAACCTGTTCATCCCCCCGGCCATACAGCACCCCGTATAACCCCCCCATATAACCTGTTCATCCCCGCCAGCCATACAGCACCCTGTATAACCTTCCCCCCATATAACATGTTCATCCCCTCCCAGCCATACAGCACCCCGTATAACCCCCCATATAACCTGTTCATCCCCCTCGGCCATACAGAACCCCATATAACCCCCCGATATAACCTGTTCATCCCCCTCGGCCATACAGCACCCCGTATAACCCCCCATATAACCTGTTCATCCCCCCCGGCCATACAGTACCCAGTATAACCCCCCATATAACCTGTTCATCCCCCCCGGCCATACAGCACCCCGTATAACCCCCCATATAACCTGTTCATCCCCCTCGGCCATACAGAACCCCATATAACCCCCCGATATAACCTGTTCATCCCCCCCGGCCATACAGCACCCCGTATAACCCACCCATATAACCTGTTCATCCCCCTCGGCCATACAGAACCCCATATAACCCCCCGATATAACCTGTTCATCCCCCCCCCGACCATACAGCACCCCATATAACCCCCCCCCAAATAACCTGTTCATCCCCGCCGGCCATACAGCACCCCGTATAACCCCCCATATAACCTGTTCACCCCCCCCCCCGGCCATACAGAACCCCATATAACCCCCCGATATAACCTGTTCATCCCCCCCCCGACCATACAGCACCCCATATAACCCCCCCCCCCCATATAACCTGTTCATCCCCGCCGGCCATACAGCACCCTGTATAACCTTCCCCCCATATAACATGTTCATCCCCTCCCAGCCATACAGCACCCCGTATAACCTCCCCCTGCTTATAACCTGTTCATTCCCCCCTGGCCATACAGCACCCCATATAACCTCCCTCCCATATAACCTGTTCATCCCCTCCCCCCCCACCCCCCGGCCATACAGCACCCTGTATAACCTCCCCCCATATAAACACTCCACCCCCATGCCAGGCTCCTCACCTCAGGCCCCCCTCCCCGGCCCAAGGCCCCCCTGTACCCTGCACTCCACCCCCCACAGCCGGCCCAGGCCCTGCACTGCCCTAGCAACAGCACAACACTCCATAGCGATGGGGAAAGCGGGGCCTGCGGGCCAGCTCTGGAGCCTCAACGGCATCATGAACGAGTCCCTGCGAGACAACTCCAGCACCCAGCTTCTCCGCCCGAGGGGGAAGGGCGGGCGCCGTGTAACCCCGATCCCGCTACAGTGTAACAATAACAGGGGCGCTAGAACCGTGGCGTTTGCTCCATCCGGCCCCGTCTCCACACACGAGTGACTCGGCGCCCAGCTAACCCCCAGCGCCATGCAGAGATGTTTGTCCAGGCCGTCTCTGCGGCTCGCGGCGGCACACGCGCGGTGACCATTTTGTGCCGCCGAACGACACCTCCTAGCATGCTGTTCGTCCAGGCCGTCTCTACTGTGCTTGACGGCTTCAGACAAACACCCCCTGGCCTTTTATATTCTAGGATTTGTCCCCTATGTAGGTATTTATGGACTGTGATCCAGTCACTCCTTAATCTTCTGTTTGTCAAGCTAAATTGATTGAGCTCCTGGAATCTATCACACAATCCTTTCATCACTCTCATGGCTCTTCTTGGGACCCTCTCCAAATTATCAACATTCTGTTTGACTTGTGGACCCCAGAACTGGACACAGGATTCCAGTAACTGTTGCACCAGTGCCAAATACAGACATAACAGAACTACCCACTCCTGCTCAATATTCCCCTGTTTATACATCAAGGATCACATTAGCCCCTTTGGTCACACTGGGAGCTCATGTTCAGCTGAATATCCCCCCCCCCCCCCTCCTCCCCCAATTGCTTCCTAGGATAGTGGCACGGCCATTCTGTTTTCCATTGATCAATGAGTGATATTAAAACACATTATCTGCTGAAGCCCAGATTGCCAAGTGATTCAGGTTTGTTCTCTTCATTATTTCCTAACCCCCCAGTTTCTGTATCGTCTGCAAACTTTATCAGTTATTTTATGTTTTCTAACAGGTCATTAATACAAATGTTAAATAGTGTAGGGCCAAGAACCAATCCCTGTAGAAACACTGAGCCACCCACCTTTCTTAGGGTTGTCGGTGCTTCTGCTTCTCATAGCTTTGTGGAAAGTGGGCATTCCAAACCTCAGACACAACGGCTAGAAAGCAAGGAAATGCACAGTTAAGATCTCTCCACGTCTCACCAAAATGAATGTCAGTGTGATGAGCAAAAACAAACCACAGACTTCTGAACACCAGGAAATGCACAGTTACGGTTGCTGCTTCACACACAGCACAACCCACACAAACCTAGCTCTTAACTGATGTCAACCTTCCTCTTCCTTCACCGCTCCCAGGTATGCCCTGTCTTCATGGTGTCCTTACCTGGAGTCTCCCAAGCTGCTCTGGTGTCTCTACTAAACTGGAGGGACCTTTTCTCTCTTCCTTTGCTTTTTTCCCTGTCTTGGGCTCCTTATTAAAGCTGGTCAAAAAATGTTGTTGTTTTTTTCCTCTGTTGAAAGTTTCAATGAAGACATATCTAAGTTATGTTTTTTGTCAACATTTTCAGTGAAAAATTGACCTATAATGAAAAATTTGAACTGCCCTCCCTCCAAGTTTTGACCATTGACTATAGAAATTTTTGGCCTGGCCTCCTTCTCACTTTCTTCCTGTGGTTTCTGTCCACCAGGTGAGAATTTCCCCATCATCCAGAGTCTGCCTGTCCCTCATTGCTCTCCTCCTTGTGATCTTAGCCTTTTCCTTCCTGCCCCCTGCAGCCTCCTCATGACTCTTCTTCCAGTCCAGTGACAACCCTGAGAACTCCATCCCAGCCCATCAGCTCTGGGCAGCCCCTTTGCCTCCGGACATCCGCTGTGCTCCTGCGCCTGCTCCCTGGGACAGCTGGGGTGCGGAGGATGCTTGGGATGATTCTACACTCCCTCATTTTAATCCAGCCTCTCTTCAGCTCCTGCTCCATTGGGTTGTCCCTATCACTGCTCTTTCTAGGCCCCTTTATTGGGTTTTTCTCTTCACCTTTGTGTTTGCAGCTCCTTCCAATGTAGTTCTCCACTGTGAACTTCACTGGTGTGCAGTTTTGTCCCCCAGCTAGATCATTCCATTCAAAATGAAGTCACAAAATAAGGACAGTCCCTGCAACGGTGCCGCATGGGGGGGGGGGGAGGGGGGGTGCTGAGGGCCACATGCTACCATGGGGCGGGGCAGACCAGAGAATACTGAGACCGTGTTGCCCAACGTGCCATCAGAGCTTGAGGGCTGGACTAGCGACAGCTCCTCCACCCCAGGTAAAATGTAGTTACACCAACCTAATCCCTGGTGTAGACAGCAGTAGGTTGATGGAAAAATTCTTCTGTCCCCTTAGGTAATGCCTTTTGGGGAGGTGGATTAACTACACCGATGGGTCTATCCTAATTCACTACAGCGGTGCAGGTGCAGCTATGTCCCTGTAACGCAGCAGTTCTCAGATTTTTGAGAACTGCAACCCTTTTCCCTCTTCCTCGGTGGTGCGGCGGACCCTTGGATGTCTGCCAAAATATCCATTGAATTGAATACTTCCGCATTCAGTGGCTATTTTCGGTGGACATGCTGATGATGGGCAGCAGGGGCTCTCTCTGATCTGTGGGGGAATCTTCCTGGGCCCCACTGTTAGTTCTCCATCCTATATCCCCCTATCCACACACATCTCTCCCCCACCCATTATCAATGTTTTAGAGCGACCCCTCCCTCCCTTTATGGGATACAGACTCTCTGTGACAGACTGACTGGGGATCCTCTCTGCATGGCCCCAATAGGGAAGGAAAGAACATAAGAACATAAGAACATAAGAACGGCCATACTGGGTCAGACCAAAGGTCCATCTAGCCCAGCATCCTGTCTACCGACAGTGGCCAATGCCAGGTGCCCCGGAGTGAGTGGACCTAACAGGTATGATCGAGCGATCTCTCTCCTGCCATCCATCTGACAGACAGAGGCTAGGGACACCATTCATTACCCATCCCGGCTAATAGCCATTTATGGACTTAGCCTCCATGAATGTATCCAGCTCTCTTTTAAACCCTGTTATAGTCCTAGCCTTCACAGCCTCCTCAGGTAAGGAGTTCCACAGGTTGACTGTGCGCTGTGTGAAGAAGAACTTCCTTTTATTTGTTTTAAACCTGCTGCACGCCAATT
This sequence comes from Sternotherus odoratus, assembly GCA_032164245.1. NCBI lineage: Eukaryota > Metazoa > Chordata > Testudines > Kinosternidae > Sternotherus > Sternotherus odoratus. The sequence goes on from JAVMKO010000017.1 coordinate 6,562,543, forward strand.
TCATTGAGTGGCCCCTAGTTCTTCTATTTTGGGAACAAGTAAATAACTTTTCCTTATTCACTTCCTCCACACCACTCATAATTTTATATACCTCTATCATATCCCCCCTTAGTCTCCTCTTTTCCAAGCTAAAAAGTCCTAGCCTCTTTAATCTCTCTTCATATGGGACCCGTTCCAAACCCCTAATCATTTTAGTTGCCCTTCTCTGAACCTTTTCTAGTGCCAGTATATCCTTTTTGAGATGAGGAGACCACATTTGTACGCAGTATTCAAGATGTGGGCGCACCATGGATTTGTATAAGGGCAATAAGATATTCTCTGACTTATTCTCTATCCCTTTTTTAATGATTCCTAACATCCTGTTTGCTTTTTTGACTGCTGCTGCACACTGCGTGGATGCCTTCAGAGAACTATCCACAATGACTCCCAGGTCTTTTTCCTGATTGGTTGTAGCTAAATTAGCCCCCATCATATTGTATGTATAGTTGGGGTTATTTTTTCCATTGTGCATTACTTTACATTTATCCACATTAAATTTCATTTGCCATTTTGTTGCCCAATCACTTAGTTTAGTGAGATCTTTTTGAAGTTCTTCACAGTCTGCTTTGGTCCTTACTACCTTGAGCAGTTTAGTATCATCTGCAAACTTTGCCACATCACTGTTTACCCCTTCCTCCAAATCATTTATAAATAAGTTGAATAGGATCGGCCCCAGGACTGACCCTTGGGGAACACCACTAGTTACCCCTCTACATTCTGAAAAAGTTCCATTTATCCCTACCCTTTGTTCCCTGTCTTTTAACCAGTTTTCAATCCATGAGAGGATCTTCCCTCTTATCCCATGGCAGCTTAATTTACGTAAGAGACTTTGGTGAGGGACCTTGTCAAAGGCTTTCTGGAAATCTAAGTACACTATGTCCACCGCATCCCCCTTGTCCACCTACTGTTTGCTGACCCCGTCAAAGAACTCTAATAGATTAGTAAGACACGATTTCCCTTTGCAGAAACCATGTTGACTTTTGCCCAACAATTTATGCTCTTCTATGTGTCTGACAATTTTATTCTTTACTATTGTTTCAACTAAAGAAACTGTGTGGGATTAGACAGGCAGAAGGAGTTAAAAGGGAAAAACCAGAGTAGGGGAGATTTTCTTCCTGTTAAAATGTACTGGAGTCTCATGGCTGAAAAGCCACATCTTGAGTTAGGTTTGAACTAGCAGCCTTTCAATGACCAAGCAAAGGTGTGAACCCCAGAAGCTGAGAGCTGCTAATTTCCCAGTTGTGTGTAAGAAACAGCTGCAGTGGTGCAAGTGGAAAGGTGATTCCTACTGGGGTTACGAGTTCAGCCCTTACCTAGAGCACTATTACCCATGTAGCTTCCCCAGCTTGCTTTGTCTTATTCCCCTGGAAAGTGCCATACTAGGATAATGAGAGTAAGTTCTAAAATGCAGAGATTGGTGCATAGCTTGGGAACCACCCCCCCTTCCCTGATGCCATTTGCTGCTGGTGGATTGTTCACTACCAGAGAGAACTGATTTATTGTTAGTGAGAAAGCTGCCAGGACAGGTCTCTGGGCACCAGATCTCCCTGCTTCTTCCAGCACATCCCTGGCTCCATCTCTGCCCCAGTCACTGCTGTAGGAGACTCTTATATGCACTGAGCCTGATACCTTATTAAACCTTCTTACCACAGTAGGCAGCGTGTAAGTCTTATAATCTGACGGTCCTGAGCTCAAGTCTCAGAGAGGGGACTTAATCGTCCTCCCGGAGAAAAGAGACTAGAGCAGGGTGGTTTCTAGACACCATCCCATCCAGCCAACAGAGACTTTTCTGAGGCATTAACTTTTCCTTCTTCTTTATGACTCTTTAATGCAGCTGGATATACCAATGCCTAGAGGCCCCTTCCCACAGAACCCACAACCCCAGAGCAATGAGGAAGCTGGGGGCTGCCAGGTTGTTGTCAGCAAGTCATGAAAGGGATGCACAAAAAATCCACTAGGGCCATTGCCCCCCTTGCTCGCCCCCAAGCAGCTTTGACTCTTGCTGACTGTGATGCTGAGACTCCCCTGCCTCAGCGTCCTCAACCTCCACTGGAGGCCGGTTCCTTAGACCCCTCTTCATATTTCAGCCCCCAGCCATGCATCCCTGTCCAGCCACTCACCTTCTGCCCCAGGTCAACCAGCTGGTGGGCTGCACCCCAAGGTGTACACTTATACTGATCCCCTCAGAGCAACAGCCACAGCTGTTGGCAGCTAATCCCCACCTAAGGCTGGGGAAAGGAGCTGGGATCACTTGTTATTTCTCCTACACAGCGAGTCTCACTGGGTTTGGACACATTTCTCTCAGCACCTGATTTGAGTTCAGAGCCCCTCCCCCCATTTCTGCTTTATGCCTCATCCCTGGACAGATGTGAACACAAAGAAACTTTGGGTGACCACGTCCAGCTACTTCCCTGAAGAGTTTTTAATGTGATAATTGCTGTCTCCGACCCCCATTGAGAACAACTGATTTTATACCCAGGCGCTTCATCCTTCTCCACCATGCCATCGAAATCACCTGGCTGAGGGTTTGAAACTCCTGACCCTCCCCACTCCTCCTCCTTCACGGCTGTGACCCCACGTGGCTGGTGTGAAATCCATTTCCTCCCAATTCTCCCACCTCAGGGGTTTGCCTCCCCATCCTGGGCCCCCCAGGCTCTGTTGCCAGCAGAGAGTGCCCCTCCCCCAGCCCGGTGGTATCCCTGACTCAGACTCTCCTCAAAGCTCTTCTCTGGCTCCGGGAGAGGCTCCAATGGCCCCATACGAGTTACAGCATCCAGGGGACCTGTACAGCCCGGCTCAGCATCCCCCCACCTAACCTCACTTCCGCTCCCAGGAGAGTCAGGAACTACATCTCCCAGCCTGCCCCGGGGGGCGCTTCCGCCCTCTCCAGGCCAGGTGAGGGACATCTCCCAGGCCAGGCTGACCCTCCCCTCCCCTCTCATCCTCTCCCAGCTGGTGCCTCATAGGAACTACATCTCCCAGGCTGCCTCGCTTTCCCCGCAGGGGGGGGGGGGGAGGCAGGGTGTCTGTGACTGGCTGGATCTCACCAGGGGAAAAGTGGGGGAGGGGCTGGTTTTGCTGAATCATTAGACTAAGGAGACCCCAGAGGCAAATGCAACCACCACATTTCAGTTCAGCTTTGGAGATGTGACTCATGGACAATTACCTGCCTAGAAAGTGTCTAAATCCCATGAGCAGAACTCTCCTGTGCACAGTTTATGAGCCCAGCCAACTACCTAGAGCAGCACTGTGAATGAGTCATGGAGACATCTCTCTTTATAGCAGAGTGGTGCAGTGGAAGTGTGCTGGGCCTATAACCCAGAGGTCAATGGCTTGAAGTCATCCTCTGCTAGGTGGTATTTTATTACTTACAACTTTGGAAATAATTCCACCTGCCTATATTTGCTCCACATAGAAAAGAGGGAAAAAATTCTCTCCCTGTTTACACTTCCACAGTGATTAAAGGAAGGAAAAAAGCCCCAGCAGAGCCTTATCCCATAGAAGCCTTATCTCACTCCTGTAAGAGGAGAGATGTGCTATGACTCCAATCACATGGTTTCTTCTGCAGCAGGGTCTTTTTCTTCTGGAGGAGCAGTATGGTTCCTAAGCAGAATCAGCCTGATTAATATTGTGCAACTAAAACAAGCACCTGAAAGATTCAAATCTTACTCCTTTGGAAAAACTGCACCACTGCGCAAGCACAGAATTCATGTCCCCCAAAGAATTATTTGTTTCCCTGCAGAAAAATGACTCTTCTGGGGAAGCAAAGGGAAGCCACAAGAGGTGTCATGTGCTGCTCCCCAACAGCGCAGGCATGTCGATTTGGATCCCTGGAGAAGGCAGCTGAAAGGTGGGATCTCGCCACTGAGTCCGTGTCCCAGGGGAGGGGGCTGCAGGACGATTTCCCATCTCTGTGCACCCAGTGGCCTGTGCTCCCCACTGCCATGCTGGAACCTCCACATTTATTTATTGACGAGTAAATTTTGCAGAATTTTAAAATAGTGCACACAGATTTTTTATTTTATTTTACTTTTTTGTGCAGAATCCCCGCGGGCGTAAAACGTATTCAGCCGAACCCAGCTGCTCTGTGAATAGATCTTATAGACAAATCTACATGGAGCAGAGCGTCAAAGCAAAAGTGTGGTGGGCCTATAATCAAGAGGTCAATGGGTCAACACCACCCTTTACTTGCTGGTGTTTTATTCCTTACAGCCCTGGAAATAATTCAACCGGCCTTTATTTGTTCCACATAGAAAAGAGGAGCAAATTCTCTTGCTGTTTACGCTTTAAGGGAGATGAAGAGCCACAGCTTGTGCACCTCCACCTAGGAGCCAGATCTGCTGCTGGCTGCTTCCAGGGTGTAGTGCAGGACGCTGCAGGAAGCCTGTCTTAGCACCCGCACTGCGCTGCTGGACGGGAGTCACCTGAGGTAACCTTGTGTCTCTGTCCCCTCCCTGCAGGTGCTTTGGGGGTTCCCCAGGGCCCAGCATGGAGCTGGTGTCCCTGCAGGGTCCCTGGGAGTCACAAAGCAGAGATGTGAGGTTATGAGGCCCCAGAACAGCCCTGTGGGGAATTCACTGTCTGTGGGGAAGCCCATCTAGGAATGGGGATTCCCAGCTGCATGATGGAGAAGAAAGAGTTAATCCTTTAGAACAGTCTGGGGGTGCTGGATATGAAGGAGGGGGCCCAACTCTCCTTCTGCAGAATGGACAACCCCAAATGTTCAAAAACCCTGAGTCAGGCTTCCCAAAAATCATGAGATGGGGTTTAAAATCAGGAGGTTCTGTGTTACTATATTTGGGGATTTTTTTATTTGCCTTCTGCTTGATGAGCCTTTAGGGTGCACTGGGGTGACATTTTGAATCTCTCTCCACAGCCACAAGGGCTAGGAACGTCCTGTGTCTTTAAGAGCGAAGGTTGAAATCATCACATCTCCACCTGACTCCAGGAGCTGGGGCTTTAAGGAAAACAACAATTCCCAGGAGACTCAAGACAAAATCCTGAGAGTTGACAGCACTGAGTGGGATGGAGTCTTTACTCTTTGGGATTCCCTGGAGCCGGGGTTCCCACCCTTCTTCTCTCTGTGGCCCCTGCCCAGCATGGTATAAAAACTCCACCTCGGCCACAACGACTGTTTTTCTGCCTGTCCAGTAGATTAAAGGCCCTGGCTGTCGTTAAGGGGTGGCCAGCAGAGCAATTGTACAGGGCCCCACAACACAGGGGCCCTGTAAGCAGGCGGTGACTCACCCCTGCAGTGCCTCCTGCTGGTTGTCCAGGGAATCAGCTCTTTCCCGCCTCTTGAGCACCCTCTGCAGGCCGGTGTCCCGCTGTCCACTGGCTCCGTATCTCCCCCTGGACCCTGGTGCCCTTTGCCTGGCCATCTCCTAGGTCAGAGATGGACAAACTACGGCCCGGGGGTCACATCCGGACCCACCGGCCTGCCTGAGTTCCAGCCGGGGAGGCTGCTTGGGATACTGGGGCAGTGCTTCTTCGTCCCATTTTCCCATCCACAGTCCATGATGGGGTGTGAATACCCCGCCCCAGGCAAGAAAGGGCTAATTCCACAGTATGGCTGGAGGACGTCCCGCCCCTCAGACCCTGCCGGGCATGCTCCAACTGTTGGGTAAGTATAAAGGTGACCAGCTCAGCACAGTCTGGGCTGGCCTCTGAGGAAGAAGCAGGCTTGGTCGGGCCCCAGGACTTGTGCTTCTACAGCCCCTGACTGCGGGAACCAGAGATCCCAGGGACCAGAGACCTGCTACCGACTGTCAATTGGTGGAGTCAAAGATCCACGGAGCTGCCAGTGCCAGGGAACCTGGAGACCCTGATGATAAATCGACTACAGCAGAGGTTCTCAATTGGGGGGTCAGATTATCCCCGCTCAGCCCACTGCCAGTCCAGGATCCCGGCCGCCATCCCCGCTCAGCCCACTGCCAGTCTGGGATCCCAGCCACCGGCCCCGCTCAGCCCACTGCCAGTCCGGGATCCCGGCCGCCATCCCCGCTCAGCCCACTGCCAGTCCGGGATCCCGGCCGCCATCCCCGCTCAGCCCACTGCCAGTCTGGGATCCCGGCCACCGGCCCCCTCAGCCCACTGCCAGTCTGGGAATCCCGGCCACCATCCCCGCTCAGCCCACTGCCAGTCTGGGAATCCCGGCCGCCATCCCCGCTCAGCCCACTGCCAGTCTGGGATCCCGGCCGCCATCCCCGCTCAGCCCACTGCCAGTCTGGGATCCCGGCCGCCATCCCCGCTCAGCCCACTGCCAGTCCGGGATCCCGGCTGCCATCCCCGCTCAGCCCACTGCCAGTCCGGGATCCCGGCCACCGGCCCCCTCAGCCCACTGCCAGTCCGGGATCCCATCCACCGGCCCCGCTCAGCCCACTGCCAGTCCGGGATCCCGTCCACCGGCCCCGCTCAGCCCACTGCCAGTCCGGGATCCCGTCCACCGGCCCCGCTCAGCCCACTGCCAGTCCGGGATCCCGGCCACCGGCCCCGCTCAGCCCACTGCCAGTCCGGGATCCCGGCCACCGGCCCCGCTCAGCCCACTGCCAGTCCGGGATCCCGGCCACCGGCCCCGCTCAGCCCACTGCCAGTCCGGGATCCCGGCCACCGGCCCCGCTCAGCCCACTGCCAGTCTGGGATCCCGGCCACCGGCCCCGCTCAGCCCACTGCCAGTCTGGGATCCCGGCCGCCATCCCCGCTCAGCCCACTGCCAGTCTGGGATCCCGGCCACCGGCCCCGCTCAGCCCACTGCCAGTCTGGGATCCCGGCCACCGGCCCCGCTCAGCCCACTGCCAGTCTGGGATCCCGGCCACCATCCCCGCTCAGCCCACTGCCAGTCCGGGATCCTGGCTACTGGCCCCGCTCAGCCCACTACCGGCCTAGGTGAACAGAACCCCAGGCCGGCAGTGGGCTGAGGGGGCCGGCAGTGTAAGATCAGCATTTTAATTTAAATTTTAAATGAAGTTTCTTAAACATTTTGAAAATCTTGTTTATTTTACAATATGACAATAGTTTAGTTCTATAATATATAGACAGAGAGAGACACCCTCTAAGAACATTACCATGTATTACCAGCACGCGAAACCTTAAATTGAAGTGAATAAATGAAAACTCAGCACACCACTTCTGAAAGGTTGCCGACACCGTCTATACATGAAGAGGTACAAGAAAGTCTAATAAATAGGGAAGAAAAAGTGTTGGGAAGAATTAAGGAAAAGCCATTAGACAATCCGGATCTAGTTTTGTATGTAAATAAATGAAGAAAGTAGGAGACGGAAGTGCCGTGTACGAAATGGGCAGTGGTGGTCAGGAATGGAACAGTAATAGCGTCAGGTCAGCTGGATGAATCAAAGTCGGGTCAAGAAGCAAAGTGAACAGCTCCACAGAAGCTTTGAAAGTAAGACGGGGAAGAAGCTCCCTGTATACACAACCAGCAAGTCTGCGGTTGGAGTAGTCCATGACTACATGAACGTGTGGTCACGCGGAGGTTCAAGCCAATCACTAATATAAAGGCAGTTCAAAACCTGTGACTATATCTTGACCAAGAAATTTGGACCTTGACAAAATAATTAGCTACCCCTGCATTAAGGACTGCTGGGAAGAGGACAGTGATCAATTCTTCTCCAGGTGCACTGATGGGGGGAGAATACAGGTTAGACATTAGGAAAAACTTTCTAGCTCTAAGGACAGGTAACTGTGGAACAGGTTGTCACAGACTCACAGGCCGGTGCTCTCTTGGCTCTCAATGGCCCTTGGGAGGAACCACTCTTCAGAGTATTGACTCTCCGTAAGGTCACACTCTGCTTGGGGTTTACGCTGTGGGCTTCTCCTCCACCTCCCTGTACCTCATATCTGAGCCTTCAGCCTGCCGGCCTCGATTCTCAGCCAGCGCAACACAGACGTGTCTATTGTACGTCTGGAGCACAGCACAAGTCGTTCTCAGGGGCGTCCATCTGGGTCTGTCCCCATCCAGCTGGGCTCAGGCTGCTCTTTGTTCCCAGTCCTGAAGTGACTCATCCTTTCTGTGGCCCACCCTAGATCACCTCCACGGTCCCGCCTCCATCTTCGTCTTCTTTCCCAGGCAGACAGATCTCCTGGCGACTCTCTTCAGCTCTTTGTTCTCTCCGCTGCCCACAACTGCCTGGCTCCAAGTTGGGCTGGGCCTTCAGGTCATCAGTCGCTAAGTTACAAAGTGTCCAGACCTCCCCAGCCAGAACTCGGGGGCCAGTTCGGAGGAGCCTGCGGGCCGTAGTTTGCCCACCACTGTTTTAGAGCAATAGTTGGAGGTTTCCCTAAAATCCTCCTTGTAGACAAGTCCGCTGAGTGGGGGCGGGGATCTCCTGTCAGTGGCTCCAGGCTAAAATCCACACGCAAATACTGATGGCTGTTCAGAGATGGCCACTTGAGAAGAGGCGACGGGTCTTGTCACTTACCCTGAGCTACAGCGTAGCCGTCTCCCTTCCTCCCTGCAGAGAAAAGGGAAATTTCAGTGAATGCAGCTCCCAAGGTAGGAACTGACTCCGATCTGTGTCCACAGCTCACAAACAGGGCCCCTGGCCCAGCACAGCCCCCTGGTGCCCAGTAATGGACTCAAGGTCCCAAGTGCTCACGATCATCAGGAGAGAACGAGACAATGAGACAGTTTCCAAAGACCTCGGTGCGCTGGGTGCTGAGCGCATTGGAAAACCCTCACCCCATGTAAACTGTAACCCGCAGCCAGGTTCTGGGTCTGGCCCTCCAGCAGCTCCCCTTGGGGGTCATTAGCTCAGTCCCGCAGTGGGGCAGTTACACCGTACGGACACTGGCTCCTGTACTGCTGTTGTCCTTAGGGGTATGTGCAGGAATCAATAAGTCCAGGAAATCCCCCATCCCAGGCTCTTTACCTGGGTGTTTCTTTTTCCAGACGACTACTCCGATGAGAACACCGATCAGGACACCTGCAGCGATAACTCCAGACACAACGGGAACCAGACTGTTATTTGGTTCTGAAATGGAATGGAGAGAACGATCAATGGGGAAAAATCCACCCCCTAAAACTCCCCTTTCATCCCACGGCAGGGATCAGTCTGCTCCCCAGATAAGGGCTGAGTCCTACAACCTCCACCCCTCCCAGTGCAGCCACCATGTACCCATCATGCATTGCACCCACCATAGAGAGTCCTGGGCACTAGGCCCAGCCTCCACCACTTCAATTCATAATTGATGTTTAGCACTGGAAATAGAAGACTTTTATAACATTAATCAATCTTCATGTACCTAACTATGGGAGAGCATGGACGTCAGTATCGTCCCTAAATGGGAAAGGAGGAAGACTTGCAGAAGATCAAACAGTGAGTCAGTGCAAGAGCCAGGAATAGACCCCAGGAATCCTGGCTCCCAGACCCCCTGCTCTAACTCACTAGCCCCCATTTACCTCCTAGAGCCAAGGACAGAACCCAGGAATTCTGGCTCCCAGCCCCTAACCTCCCTTGACCATGCTGACTTTCATGACTAATGGACACAGTCCCATTGTGGGAGTCTGGTGACAAACTGGAAACTGACCTCAAAGCTCTGGATTCCCCTGCCAGGAATGGAGTTACAGACACGTGTGTTTTTTGAGGGGGCAGGAAGTGAAGAGGGGATGACAGAGATATTTAAATACTGTTCTTGGTTTATATAAACCTGTTAAACCCTGAGTTGTGTTCACACTTTCAGGTTCACTAATCAGCTTCTCCTGTTGTCTGAAAGAGGCGCATAAAAATACAGCAAAAAGAAAAATATTTCTAAGAGAATAAGGAAATGTGATTTATGAAACAAAAATTGGCAGGGGACATGGAGCAGGATTATGATGTGAAAACATCTGTTGACTAGATCTCCAGTGCAGCCTGCTCTTTTAGAAATTGTTTGCACTTCCAAATGTTGCATTTTTCCACATCCCAATTAACCAAGGAAAACGATGCTTGGAAGGCAGCTCCCCACGTAATAAATTCCTCATCAACTTCCTTGTGCTAGGACAATAGGAGACTCTCATCGCTGATACAGGGCTCTAGGCTGCCTCCTTGCTCCATTCCAAGGCCAAACCCTCTCTCCCAGTATCACGGCGCACAGAAACAAGCTCCACCCAACATTAAACATCTACCTCTGGCCACGTGGGCAAGAATGAAGAGCCCCCAGAGTTGTGTTCCTGAGACCCTGCTGAACTTGAGAACAGGCTAGAAGCTGAAGCAAGACAAATTCTGACTGAAAATAAGGGGCAGATTTGAGCTTCCCCTGGGATGTGGTAAATTCCCCATCCCTTGGAGACTTCACATTTGGAATGGGCATCTCTTTCTGAACCATCACCTCTAGTTTGCCCACAGGCTACCAGGTTGGTCCCTGGTGATTCCCTGCCATGGACTCTGCAGGAGCTCAGACTGTTCTCTTCCAGCCTTAAAGTCTCCTTGTTAATCTGCTCCCTTCAGAGACCCTGTATTGCTGAGATGTGTCCAACAGCCCCAGAGGCAGCAAACTGGAGAGCAAGATGTGAGCCCCAGACACTGCGGATCCCAACTCTAGCCCAAGAACTTGACTGCAGAGGGACAGGGCCAAAGGGGACAGGGCCTCACAGACCCTGAGGAAACTCCACATACAGCCTAGAAATCCAAATGAGCATTATTCAGGATTAATGGATTCCCCCTTGCCCACTAGGAGAACAAACACACAGACTCCTTACCCCAGGAGACAGAGAGTGGCTCTAACAGGCTTTCATGCTCCACCTGACATGAATAATGGGCTCTGACCTGGGGATCAATCTCCATTGTCACCCAGGTCTGGTAGGTCCCGTCCCCACTAGGGAGGATGCCTTCCGAGTAGGTCTCCTGCTGTCTGCTCTCCCCATTTCTCAGCCAGGTCACGGCGATGTCCCGGGGGTAGAACCCACTGACCTTACAGGAGAGGGTGGTGAGGCCGTCGTGAGATGACCGGTCGCTCACTCGAGCTGTTGGGCGCTCTGGGGAAAAGGAGAAACTGAAGATAGTTATTTTCAAGCTCTAATCCAGGCAGCCTTTGCTGGAGCTTTGCAGCATGAAATTCTGAGAGCCCAGCGGTGGGGGAGGAGGAGAGTCCATGAGACGGAATCCCTCTGACGAGAGAGAATGACCATGTTGGAGGATTTCTGTGCCGAATTCACAGCATCAGCAACGGTGAATCCTGTATCCAGGTCCCTGACCTGGCCATTGCTCCCAACCACAGTGACACCAGAACCTTGACGGGCTTCACTAAGCTCCAGATACAGGTGTCACAGAGGACAATCCTTAATCACACGCTACATTTGTGCTAATCTCCTCTCAGTCCCTCGATTGGAAAGAGAAGAATCCTGCCCTGGCCAGGGAGCAAAATATGGATCAACTGACCAATGAGAGATGGAAAGGGCCCATTTAACAAAAAGTGCTAAACTGCCCCACAAAGTAGCTGATATTTATTGGCTACTTTCTTGTAGGTTGTCACGTGCGCATATTTATTGTGTTACCCCCAGCCCCTGTGTTCCACCAAGGACAGTAGTTTTGGCAGATTGCCTTGATAATGCTGTGTCACACCAGGGGAAGAGGGAGAATTTGGGGTGTAAATTTGGGCTCATTTGGTCAAGTGGCTCTGGAGATGCACCTTCTCTATAGTGAGCTGCTTTTAACATTTTTCAATGTCGTATCTTTTCTTCCAGCAGAGCTGGGGGAGGGGTTGTTTTCCCACCCATCCCTGGTGCCAGGTTCATTGAACAGCCCCTTGCCGCCCTGCTCCATTTTGGAACCGGGGCTGGGGAATGGAGATGTAACCAGTAGTGACCTCCTGGGTGGGGCTTGTCCCCCTGCCTTACCTTTCCTCTGCAGAGTCTCCTTCCCGTACTCCAGAGCATTCCTTAGCAAGGAAATACAATCCCCCTCCAGGTAGTGATTCCATCTCTGGTTGTCATCCACTTCAGTATCCCATCTCCTCTTGGTGATCTGAGCCCCAATATCTGCTGCTACCCACGTCACGGTCTCCGCATCGAAGGTAAGAAAGTCTCGTCCGTCATATGAATCCTGGTAAAACCCCCGAGTGGTGTTGTCTTCCCGGAGATCACAGCCAAATGTTGTCTGAATAATGTGAAATCCTGAAACACACAGGGGCTGGGTCAAGATCACAGCACTTGAGGGTCAGCAGCAGCCTCTCTCTGAAAATCTTACCAAGACCCCACTGCAGGTGGCTCAGTGGGTCACCCTCTTGTTACTGGGCCCTCCCTCCCCTGAGAAACGGGGTCCCCACTTGTGCTGTTGGGCCCTATACCTGCCCGGTCCTTTCAGGAGGGACCTCAAACCCGCAGGGTGTCCCCCCTCCATCCTGCTGGGTCTTGTACCCCCAACTAAACAGAGCTCACCCCTTCAAGGAGCACCTCATTACTGCTTGTTCTTCTATGCTCAACAACCCCAAAGGGAATCCTCCGGATATTGCAGAGATCTCTCCCCTCCAGCTCTCTGAGGATCCCCCCAATTCTAGTAGTCGGGGTCATTTTGGAAAAGAGAGGGGCTGCAGGGGGTCTCTCCTGCTCTGGTTGAATTAATTTTACAATCTCCCCAGGGTCACTGTCCCCCACCCCTCCATTCACAGTTTCTCCACACTCAGCCCCACTGGGAGGGGTACAGGTCTGTCCCCCACACTAACCTCTACTCTGGTTTAATGACCTCACACAATCCCCAGGGTCACTCTGTTTCCCTGCCCCATCTTCCCCGGGCCCCCAACTCAGTCTAGAAATGACAAAGAACCAACTTCAAATGCTTGGCCCCTTTTCCACATGGCCACTGTCTCAAGGGGATTCCCTGTAAGGATCAGGCCATTGATGACCCTTAGTTCAACTGGCCGCCATTTTCCTACAGCCAGGCTCATCATCACAACAATGGCCGCCATCTCCCATTATTTGCCACACAAATAAGACCAGGCTTAGGGTACGTCTACACGACAAAGTTTTGTCACCGAAGGTTCTGTCGACAAGCAGAAGTCACTAAAAGAAAAGTCTCTGAAGCGCGTCTCCACTTGCTCCATCTGTTAACACGTCGCGTCCACATTTTTAGCTCACTCATCCACAGCAGGAGCAATGCACTGCGAGTATGTATCCCACAGTACCTGGCGGCAGCCTCCGTCACTACAGCTGCCTCCACAGCTGCCTGGCCCTGGGTTCCCCTGTCGTTGGGGAGCCCCATGCCAGGCATCCCGTGATTCACTGTAAATCTGTCTCTGCAGCTGCCATTCTTTGCTGTGCACTTCAGCATCTGCAGAGCAGTGAGGAAGCATGGATCCTGCCCTTCTCTCCTGTGCTGTATTCACTGACATCAGGACATCAGACATAGCAGCAGAGTTATTCTGACAAGTTACTGAGAGGAAGAAGAGTCGCAGGCAGACAACTTTCTGGGAGAGTAGCAACCTGGCATTGCATTTGTCACTCACAGAGCAGCTGTGCAGGGTAGACCATGGCTTTTGGGCTGGGGAACCCGCACTGATTGGTGGGATCACATTGTCATGCAGGTGTGGGATGAAGAGAAGTGGCTACAGAACTTCAGGTTTCAGAGTAGCAGTCGTGTTAGTCTGAATCCATTAAAAAAACCAAGGAGTACTTGTGGCACCTTAGAGACTAACACATTTATTTCAGCATAAGCTTCTGTAGGCTACAGCCCACTTCATCGGATGCATGGAATGGAACAGACAGAAGTAAGATGTATATTGTGATGGGGCAAGGCCAGATGGCTATAGGAAAGTGCTAAGGAACAGATATGTTAGTCCCAGACTAAACAAATCCCTGGTACCATTGAAACCAAATGGCAGTTGTTCCAGGGTAATCAAGACACCTAGGGCCAATTAAGAACCTTCCAGAAAACAGCAGAAATAACTAGCCTGATTGGGACACCTGAAGCCAGTCAGGGGCTGGCTGAAACCAGTTAAAAACCTCCTATTTAGTCAGGTGGGTGTGGGTGTCAGGAGCTGTGAGAGGAGGTTGTGCTGTTGGTGAGACTGAGTGGTTAGACAACATATCATATGCGAGGAAGGAGGCCCTGAAGTAAGGGTGGAGGGTGAAGAAGCAGGGACTGCTGTGGGGAAGTAGCCCAGGGAACTGTATGTGTTCTGTTGCTAAAAGGTCAGCCATCTTATCTGATACTATTAGGGTCCCTGGGCTGGAGTAGAGGGTGGGCCCGGGCTCCCCCCCTTCTACCTCCCCTAATTAATCACTGTGATTGGGAGACAACAGAGACTGTGCAAGGAGGGCTAGCTTCTCCTCACTGGCTTATGAGGAAAATGGCTCAATAGGCTGTGACTTGTCTCTAGAGATAGAGAAGGGCTACGTGGAGGGTCACAGTGAGCCTCTGAGGCTAGTGAAATCCGCCAGGAAACGCAGGATCACCGGAGATAAGAACAGAGTTTTGTCACAATATATACACCAGAAAACATAAAAAGGTGGAAGCTGCCATACCAATTCTAAGAGGCTATTTAATTTAGATGAGCGAATATCAGCAGGAGAAAAAGATCTTTTGCTGTGATAATCAAGAGATGATCTATAACAAGATGGTCTTTTTTAAAAACAGGAAAACTTCAAAAAACAGACTCCAGCGAGAAGCTGCTGAACTGGAATTAATTTGCAAATTGGATACCATCAATTTAGGGTTAAACCTCTGTTTATGGCTGGGTCATTACACAAACTGAATCTAGTCCCATGTTAAGTATCCTCACACCTTCCTGTCAACTGTCTGATATAAGCCTTCTTGTGGCCTCAGAAAACAGAGATGTGGAAACAGGCATCTTTCAAATCCATGGCGGTGAACCATCCCCTGCATCCAGGGAAGGAATCATGGAGGCCAGGGGGACCGCCCGGAACTTCAACCTTTTGAGGAGTTGCCTGTCTAGAATGGGTCAGAGTCGCCCTTTGGCCTTCGGGATTAGGAAATAACATGAGTGAAGCAGGCAGGCTGTTGGGGCTTGAAATGTTTCCTTGAAGGCACCGGGACACGATTCTCCATTCAAGAACTTGAGGATGGCTCTGGAGTCCTTCAGGCCGTGGAGTTTGGCATCCGTTTGCTCTGAGCAAAGCCCCTTCAAATGGAAGGTCTCGAAGAGCCTGTTGGACCTTTGCCTGTAGGCCAGAGGACTGAAGCCAGGAGCCCCTTTACATGAGCCCTGCTGACGCCACAGCCCCGGCCACATCCGCAGTGTCAAGGGCGGCTTGTAGGGAAGCCCTGGCCACCATCTTCCCTTCTTCCACCAGAGCAACAATCTCCTGCCTGGACTCTTGGGGCAGTGAGTCTTTACATTTCCATAGGGAGTGAAAGTCGGGTCTGCCCAGCAGGGCCTGTTGGCTGGAGCTGGGGTCCATTGGCAGAATACATTCTCCTACCAGAATGGTCCTGGGTTATTTGAGTCTTTTGACTTGGTCTTTGCCCCTCACAACCCTGGCCGTTCCCTCTCATTGGCTGCCGAGGCCACCAAGGATCCGGGAGGGGGATGGGAACATACATACTCCTACTCTTTGGTGGAGACATAGTATTTCCTATCTGCCTGCCTTGACAGGGGGGGCAGTGAGGAAGGTCTGCCACAGGGATTCAACTGGACCCAAGATGGCCTCACGAAGAGGCAGAGCTACCTTCGATAGGACTGGAGTTGTTGACCAAGCTGTTGGAGGACTTTTTAACTACCTCCACTCCAGCGCTATGTTTGGGGTCACCTTCTTCCAGAATTCCTGGTGAGTCCTGAAGTGTCTTGGGGCAGCGAAACACCCGTTCCTGCCTCTTCTGGGGAGGAGGAGGCAACCTGCAGCAGCATGAGACCTTCCTCCTCTCCGCCTGCACCAACCGGATCCCGTAATTCCAGGTTCTGAGAGTCGGGACCTGGCTCAATATGATAGTCGGCATCAGCTGCTGTTCAGTGTGAGAGAAGAATCCTTCTCTCAGACACCACTGAGTAAGAGAACCTAGACAGAGGGCCAGGCAGCGGAGGAAAACTCCAGGGGCTCTGAAAAGGCCATTGCATCGGTGTGGGCCACTGGGCTGGAGAGGTGCGGGACGGCTGGTCACAGAACACACAGAGATCTCAAGCCAGGCGCCCGAGAGGAGTGGGGTGAGCCCCACAGCCCCACCCGCCCCTCTTCATCTCTGTGCTGACTCCACAGGGATGAGCAGGGTGGGGGCACCGATGGGGTCTCAGAGGACCAGACCCCGAATTCCCCCATGTGTGTGTTGCGGGCAGACACAGCTAGAGAGGGGAACACTGTTGGTGGCCAAGATGCAGGACTCAGGACAGTGTCTGGTGAGGTGGCAGCCGCAGGACTGCGAGGGGGGTAAATGGAGGAAGGAGGGCAAGAGGGGGAAGTCGGGACAGTGGTTGGGGAGGGGACGGTGGGGACAGAACAGCAGCACCCCAGCACAGGCTATGGGGTGGGCAAGCAGAGCCCCCCTCTCAGCACTGGGGAGGCCAGTGTCTGTGTGAGCAGGTCAGGTTGGACAGACTCAGCAGCCGGGTGAGACTAGTCAGGAGAGGGTTAAGCTAGCTACAGAGGGGACACGTGGGGGGGCAGTCACTTGGCAACCCTCTGCCCTGTCGCTTAGTCCTGGGGCAGGGCCACCAGGAACCCAGGTGTCTGGGGCACAATGGGAATTAATTCTCAGTGCTGCAGTCTCGGTGCTGGGAGCCAGGAGGGACTGGGGCGGAGGGGAAGGGTACCAGGAGGGACTGGGGCGGAGGGGAAGGGTACCAGGAGGGGCTGGGGCGGAGGGGAAGGGTACCAGGAGGGGCTGGGGCGGAGGGGAAGGGTACCAGGAGGGGCTGGGGCGGAGGGGAAGGGTACCAGGAGGGGCTGGGGCGGAGGGGAAGGGTACCAGGAGGGGCTGGGGCGGAGGGGAAGGGTACCAGGAGGGGCTGGGGCGGAGGGGAAGGGTACCAGGAGGGGCTGGGGCGGAGGGGAAGGGTACCAGGAGGGACCGGGGCGGAGGGGAAGGGTACCAGGAGGGGCTGGGGCGGAGGGGAAGGGTACCAGGAGGGGCTGGGGCGGAGGGGAAGGGTACCAGGAGGGACTGGGGCGGAGGGGAAGGGTACCAGGAGGGGCTGGGGACACAGCTCAATCCTGGTGCCTGGCCAGGTGGCTCCAGCCCCGCACACCAGGGACCAAGCAGGAAGAACGGCTCTGGACACATCTATCGATAGTGTGCAGAGGAACCCGCCTGACCCGGGGGCGCCAGCTGGGGACACATGCTGGGTTTGGGCTGCCAGGAGTAAGGCAGCCCGGGAGCCTCTGCACGTTGCAGGGGCTGATTCTCTCAATAACTCTCCAGCCCAAGCCGATGTCAGACCCTCGCCCTGAGGAGTGAAGAGGAATCTGACCGGAGATAAACTCACTCTGGAAATGGGACAAAATGGACAATGAAGGAGCTTCTCCCCAGCTCTTGTGACTTGACTGCGTCTCATGATAGCGGGTGGTTTTATTAAATCCCCAGTTCCTGGACTCATGGGATATGGGGAGAGTCTCAGCTTTCTTTTCTTACAGCAGTAACTTCTCATCCTTCTAGGAGCAGGGAAAACCCCGAAAATGTGTCCTCCAAAGGCTCAAAGTAGAAGGCCAATAAAAATAATCTCCAATATTATCCCCAAATATTCGTGACATTTAAGCCAAACTCAGGGGTTTGGGGGCCTGACCCGTGATGTCTGAACACTTGGGACTGTCGATATTGGGATTCCCCATCACTCGGTGCCTGGGAATTGAGGCAGGACGTCTCAGAGGCCTCCTCTAGCTCTAGGGTCTGACAGCGTCACTGTCGTAGCAAGAGGAACAAACCGCTTCGTGCAGGAGTCGCTGGCTGTGATGCTCTGGCCTGAGCAACCAGGAGGTCGGACTAGCCGGGTCTGATGGGAACTTCTGACGTTCACAGCTCTGGCTGGGAAGTGACCACACATGAGGGTCAGGGGGTTCCCCAAAGGGTGGCAGAGGCAGAAATCTGGGGCGTTTGGGGAGGGACCAGCACGACAGTCCTGTTTTGGAGGGTGTCAAAAAATGTCTTTCACATGGACCCTCCCCCCGGTGTCCCTCTGTCCCCCCCCATTCACACTGACTCCTGTGAGAAGATGGCCCCGCGGACCCCTCTGTCCCCTGCCCCTGCTCGTGCTGACACCACCATCCCCCACCCCATCCCTGTATCCCCGTGGCCCTATGTCGGGCCGTGTCCGCACTCACCCTCGGTCTGGTTGTTG
The DNA here is from genome assembly GCA_032164245.1 of Sternotherus odoratus. Classification (NCBI taxonomy): domain Eukaryota; kingdom Metazoa; phylum Chordata; order Testudines; family Kinosternidae; genus Sternotherus; species Sternotherus odoratus. The sequence continues at coordinate 6,580,795 of JAVMKO010000017.1, forward strand.
AGCTCACGCAGGGTGTTCAGACTCGCTCTGAACCAGGCTTCCAAGCGTCGGGCAAACCAGGTCATCTCGTCCCAAAACTCCGGGCCCTCGCTCTGTGCCATCCACACTGTGTAAGGCTCCGCCCTCTGTGTCTCACTGGTGTAGACATAGGTGATCTGATCGTCCACATACAACAGATGTCTGAACCAGGGCAGCCCTGGGCCGGGCTCCGACACCACCGTGTCCAATACGCGCCTGGAGTGCAGGCCTGAGGGGGGGAGATTGGGAGGGAAGGAGTCAGACCCAACCAGACGCTGCCAGGGAGCCCCTGGCAATACACGAGAGGTGGCGCCGGCCCTCAGGAGCGCTCCTGTGGGGGGAGATCTGGGGAAGGGCTCACAGCACGACCTGAGTGGGTAGAAGGAGAAAGGGGGCAGGGCTGGAGGGGGAGGGAGGAGTGGGGAGGTACAGAGGGGCTGGAGCATGTGTGAGGAGTAGGGGAGGATATGGGGAGAGTGTATTGGGGTACAGGGGAGTTTGGGGAAGAAAAGCGGGCCCAGGAGGAGGGGCAGGGCTGAAGTGCCGTCTGGGGAAAAGGAAGGGGGTGTTATGGAAGAGGTTTGGCAGGAGGACTGGGGGACAGGAGATGCAGGAACTGAAGCTGCGGAAGGCAAGGTGGGCAGGGGGACCTGTCCAAGCTACTGGTGGGAGCCAGGACACCAGCTGTGCACTCAATTCATTATAATCAGAACATAAGAACAGCCACACTGGGTCAGACCAAAGGTCCATCTAGCCCAGTCTCCTGTCTTCCAACAGTGGCCAGTGCCAGGTGCCCCGGAGGGAATGAACAGGACAGGGAACCATCAAGTGATCCATCCCGTCGCCCATTCCCAGCTTCTGGCAAACAGAGGCATGGGGCACATCCCAGCCCCTGCCGGCTAATAGCCACTGATGGACCTAACCTCCATGAACTTATTTAGTTCTTATTTGAATCATGTTCTAGTCTTGACCTTCACAACATCCTCTGGAAAGAAGTTCCCCTGGGGCTACAAGTTTTCCTGGCTTTCTTTGGAGAAATAATGTTCCCTAATATCCAACCTAGACCTCCCGCACTGCAACTTGAGACCATTACTCCTTGTTCTGTCATCTGCCACCACTGAGAACAGCCGAGCTCCATCCTCTTTGGAACCCGCTTTCAGTTAGTTGAAGGCTGCTATCAAATCCCCCCTCACTCGTCTCTTCTGCAAACTAAACAATCCCAGTTCCCTCAGCCTCTCCTCATGAGTCAGGTGCTCCAGTCCTCTAATCATTTTCGTTGTCCTCCTCTGGACTCTTTCCCAATTGTCCGCATCCTTTCTGCAGTAGCTCTGAGCTGCTGCCTCATGGGAACAAGGAGGATTCAAGTCCATGCCAGGAAAAGCGGGATGGGCCTTCCCCTCTCCTCACCCCACCCCACTGGGATCCGGAAGCTCTTTGTCCAGCAGGTACAAGAGATCCCAACAGCACAAACCCAGCAGCTGTTCCGTGCTGTGCAACGGGAGCCCAGCCCCAAACTAAGAGCTGATTAACCCACAGATCTGGGGGCTCCAAACTCTCCCCTCCCCCTGGGGCACCAACACCCCCCAGAGCCAGAGGGGGGTTAACACTGCAGATCGGACCCTTGGCCATTGCCGACTGGGGGTGACACAGCTCAGCCCGACACAGCCAGGGACGGGCCAAGCTCAGGAGCTCCAGGCCCCGGGGCTGAGCCCCGCGTGAAGAACCGTCTGGGACCCGTTGAGGTCAGAGACCGGAGACACCTTTTCCCTTCAGTGACCCTGGGGGGGGGGGCGGGTAATTTGCTCCTCTCACCAACCTCCCCCGAGCTCTGCCCCCAGGAATCGGGTCTGAAACCCCCGCCCCGCCCGGGGACACGGGGAAGGGAACCGCCTGGGAGCGCCCGGACCCGGGATTTCCCCGCCGCCTGGGAGCCTCACAGAGCCGAGAACAGCCCCCCCCCGCTACTCACGGGCGTGACCCCCCCGCAGGGCTACAGCCCCCAGCAGCAGCAGGCGCAGCGCCAGGGCCATCGCCCCGCCCCCTCCGCGCGCCAGGACCCGGCCAGCGACTCACCACTGACGTGAAACCGCTCCGAGGCAGGGATTGGCTGAGAGCGGAACATCCCACCAATAGAGATGCACAGACCTGTCTGCGTCACCGGTCGCTGGGCGAGTCTACGAAGTGGAAGCGAAAGTCCGAGTTGGGGGCGGGGGGAATTTGGCGCCGGGCTTCACTGACCAGCGATTCACGAGGGGCCCGTTGAGCCGCGCGCGCTGGGCCCCGCTCCGGGGGTTTCCGTGCGGGGGTCTCAGGCCAGGCAGAGCGCACAGTGCATGGGGGTGAACCGGGGGGCTGCCCTACCCCCCCCCCTGGAAGTGGTGCCCCTCACAGAGGTTTATTTACAGCTGGGTTCAGGGGCTCTCAGCCCCCCCTTCCCCACAGACACATTGTCCCAGCAGCATCAGCTCATCTAGTCTGACCCCCTGCAGACCCAAAACCCAGACGGGAATATATGGATCCAGTGTTGCCAACTTTGGCTATTGCATAGCAAATCTCACAATAGTTGACATTTTCCTAAGAGCCCCAGCTCCCGGAGTCATGGGATGAGGTGAGAATTTCAGCTTGGAGAAAAAAAAAAACCACGTTAATTTCTAGCTCTTATAGTTGAGGGAGAATCTTGACAATGTGATTGTCCAAGGTGCAAACCCCAGAATGCAAATCAACTCCCCCCGTTTGCTCAAAGTCTCATTATGTTCTGGTTTTGGAGGGTAGAAGTGGCAAGGGCATCGGCACACACCCCTAGCGCCGGATACAGCTCTGCAAGTGCCCCCTGCCTAGCAGGGTCGTCAGTAAGCTAACCAAGGTCTCTGTGCATTGAACAGCGCCCCACTCCGGAGTCAGATTAGTTAAAAGAAAGTTCACCAGACCCAAGGCAGCTCTTCACCCAGCCACTTGGTGTCAGCCCCACAGCCACCCTCCCTCCTTCCCTGGAACCAGGCCCTCACACCCCCGGCAGCGCCTCTCCCAGTCACACACAGCGCCTGCGGCTGGCTGGGAGATCCCCTCAGCTCTTTCCCTGGTCTCTCCTGCTCTGCCCCCTGGGCCTGTTTGCTTCTCCCTGAGCACTGGGAGCCTTTTCTCAGGGCCAGGGCTCATGAGCCAATCAGCTGCCAGCCAGGCCCAGCTCCACCAAGGGATTTATTCTCCTAATGTCCATTGAACCCCTCGCTGGAGCTGGGCTTTAAGTCCTGGCAGCTGGCTGAGCTGGGCTGGTTCTCCCTAAAGGAGCCCGGCCTAAATAGAGAGGGCCCTCAATGGCCCAGCCAGGGCTGGGGCCTCCCCAGCATCAGGGGATGTTTTGGAGCTGGCCATGATCTGGAGCTAAAATCCCCTCACGAGTCGCCCTTTTCCCTCTAAGGCACCAAGACAGATGGAAAATCCACTGAAATTTGGGGCCTTCCACTGGTTTTAAACCTCAGCCCCATTTCCTGGGTTAGGAAGGAAAACTGTTGCCCTGAGTCTTTGCCTGAGATGGGGGATCTCTGGCTGGTTCGTACCCACCCTGTTCCCCACCCTGGGGCAGGCCTTGCAAGTGAGCGATAGCAGGGGTGGCCAGGCCACTGGCTCTCTATCCCCACAGGCCTGGGTTCCCCCTGCCAGGCACCTTGAACTGCCAGTGGTACCTCCGCAGACTGGGCATCAACCCCTCTCCCCCCATCAGCCCCACCCCGGTGCCAGCATTTCCAGCCATTCTACGCTGGACAGCAGCAGGGCGACAGTGGGTGAACCTGGCCCCATGCGATGGCTGAGCAGGGATCAGAGACATAAGGCCCCCTGCCCCTCTTGCCAGAGACATCAGCCCCTCTCCAGGTAAGGTGGGTGATCCAGAGACAGTCCAGGAGATGCAAAGCAGGCTGCAGCATAGCCAGAAAGCAGCTACTGAGATGGGAACAGCGTCAGCAGTTACAAAGTGGTGTTTGTGTCTTAGAACAGGGGGGTCTGGGAGCCAGGACTCCTGGGTTCTGAGGTACAGCTGAGTCCTGTCTCACCAGTCTGGGATCCTCTTACACTGTGATATTGTGACAAGCTGCAAAGCCCTCCAAGCTTCACTCACAACAATATCCACAGGCAGGGACCACACCCAGCTATGTTTATGAATGGTCTGGCCAGCCAATCATGAACCCGCAATAGGCTACAGCCAAAATACCCCCAAGCTCCTTAGTCTAGGACACCGGAGCTGTACCATCCTGCCCTGGTTAAAACCCAACCAGTGTGAATTTATTAACCAGTTCACACTTCTACAAAGGAAAGTGGACATGCACCAATTCTTGTTCCTGGGCTGAGTTTTCCCTTTGAATTTCACACAACACACAGGGGTTTAGGTAAAATATAAAACAGATTTATTAACTATAGAAAGATACATTTTAAGTGATAGCAAACAGACCAACGTAGATCACCTAGCAAATAAAGAAAGTTGCAAGGTAAGTTTTAGATGCTATGTAGGATTTCACTCAAGCAGAAATTTTCACGAACGGATCCGTGCCAAAATTACTGCAGTACCTAAGCATTGAACACAGATGTAGATTGCATTGTCAGTTTGGCGCTAGCTGTAATAGGGAAAAATTTAATCATATAAAGTAATTTTCACGAACAGATCCGTGCCAAAAATGCTGCAGTACCTTACATTTGAATGCAGATGCCGACTGCATTCTAAGTTCAGAGCTAGTACTGAAAGTTAAATAGTTGCTCATATAAAGAAAGTTTCACGAACGGATCCGTGCCAAAATTACTGCAGTACCTAAGCATTGAACAAAGATGTAGATTGCATTGTCAGTTTGGCGCTAGCAGTAATAAGGAAAAATTTGTTCATATAAAGTAATTTTCACGAACAGATCCATGCCAAAAATGCTGCAGTACCTTACATTTGAATGCAGATGCCGACTGCATTCTAAGTTCAGAGCTAGTACTGAAAGTTAAATAGTTGCTCATATAGAGACATTTTCACGAACCGATCTGTCCGAAAAGATCAGCAATACATTTAAATGACATGCTGAATTGGAATGCATTATCGTGTTGGCGCTAGCAGTAATAGGGAAGAAGTTGCTCATAGAAAGTAATTTTCACAAACCGATCTGTACCAAAGGATCAGCAATACATTCAAATGACATGGTGACATGGATTGCATTGTTAGAATGGCGATAGCAATAATAGGGAAAATGTTGCTCATATAAAGTCATTTTCACAAGCCGATCTGTACCAAAAGATCAGCAATACATTCAAATGACATGCTGAGTTGGAATGCATTGTCAGTTTGGCGCTAGCACTAATAGGGAAAAAGTTGCTCATAGAAAGAAATTTTCCAAAACGGATCTGTGCCAGAATCGCTGCAGTACCTTACAATTGAAGGCATATGTGGATTGCATTTTCTATTCAGAAGATGCTCAAAAAGAAAAAAATTCTCAAATTTTTGAGCCTTTTGTCTGAATTTTTTATCATTTCTCTCCTCTTTCATAATTAGTCAAAAATCTACAATTTTTTTTTATTTGCGAGCCTTTTCTAAAGTTTGGAGCATTTTTCACCTTTTTGATCATTTTTCAAAAATTCGAGAATTTTTTTCATATTTGAGCCTTTTCTGAGTTCTGACCATTTTTCACCTTTTGGATCATTTTTCAAAATTTGAGATTTTTTTTTCATTTGTTGAGCCTTTTCTGAATTTTGGAGCATTTTTCACTTTTTTGGTCATTTTCAAAAATTTGAGAATTTTTTTCATTTTTTGCGTCTTGTTGAATTTTTGACCATATTTCACCGTGTTGATCATTTTTCAAGAATTTGATAATTTTTTGATTTTTTGAGCCTTTTCTGAATTTTGGAGCATTTTTCACCTTTTTGATCATTTTTCAAAAATTCGAGAATTTTTTTCATTTTTGAGCCTTTCTGAATTTTGGAGCATTTTTCACTTTTTTGGTCCTTTTTCAAAAATTTGAGATTTTTTTTTCATTTTTTGCGTCTTGTTGAATTTTTGACCATATTTCACCTTTTTGATCATTTTTCAAAAATTCGAGAATTTTTTTGATTTTTTGAGCCTTTTCTGAATTTTGGAGCATTTTTCACCTTTTTGATCATTTTTCAAAAATTCTAGAATATTTTCATTTTTGAGCCTTTTCTGAATTTTGGAGCATTCTTCACTTTTTTGGTCATTTTCAAAAATTTGAGAATTTTTTTCATTTTTTGAGTCTTGTTGAATTTTGACCATATTTCACCTTTTTGATAATTTTCAAAAATTCGAGAATTTTTTTCATTTCTGAGCCTTTTCTGAATTCTGACCATTTTTCACCTTTTGGATCATTTTTCAAAAATTTGAGATTTTTTTTTCATTTGTTGAGCTTTTCTGAATTTTGGAGCATTTTTCACTTTTTTGGTCATTTTTCAAAAATTTGAGAATTTTTTTCATTTTTTTCGTCTTGTTGAATTTTTGACCATATTTCACCGTGTTGATCATTTTTCAAGAATTTGATAATTTTTTTGATTTTTTGAGCCTTTTCTGAATTTTGGAGCATTTTTCACATTTTTGATCATTTTTCAAAAATTCGAGAATTTTTTTCATTTTTGAGCCTTTTCTGAGTTCTGACCATTTTTCACCTTTTGGATCATTTTTCAAAAATTTGAGATTTTTTTTTCATTTTTTGAGCCTTTTCTGAATTTTGGAGCATTTTTCACCTTTTGGATCATTTTTCAAAAATTCGAGAATTTTTTTCATTTGTTGAGCCTTTTCTGAATTTTGGAGCATTTTTCACTTTTTTGGTCATTTTTCAAAAATTTGAGAATTTTTTTCATTTTTGCGTCTTGTTGAATTTTTGACCATATTTCACCGTGTTGATCATTTTTCAAGAATTTGATAATTTTTTTCATTTGTTGAGCCTTTTCTGAATTTTGGAGCATTTTTCACTTTTTTGGTCATTTTTCAAAAATTTGAGAATTTTTTTCATTTTTTGCGTCTTGTTGAATTTTTGACCATATTTCACCGTGTTGATCATTTTTCAAGAATTTGATAATTTTTTTGATTTTTTGAGCCTTTTCTGAATTTTGGAGCATTTTTCACCTTTTTGATCATTTTTCAAAATTCGAGAATTTTTTTCATTTTTGAGCCTTTTCTGAATTTTGGAGCATTTTTCACCTTTTTGATCATTTTTCAAAAATTCGAGAATTTTTTTCATATTTGAGCCTTTTCTGAGTTCTGACCATTTTTCACCTTTTGGATCATTTTTCAAAATTTGAGATTTTTTTTTTCATTTGTTGAGCCTTTTCTGAATTTTGGAGCATTCTTCACTTTTTTGGTCATTTTTCAAAAATTTGAGAATTTTTTTCATTTTTTGCGTCTTGTTGAATTTTTGACCATATTTCACCGTGTTGATCATTTTTCAAGAATTTGATAATTTTTTTGATTTTTTGAGCCTTTTCTGAATTTTGGAGCATTTTTCACCTTTTTGATCATTTTTCAAAAATTCGAGAATTTTTTTCATTTTTGAGCCTTTTCTGAATTTTGGAGCATTTTTCACTTTTTTGGTCCTTTTTCAAAAATTTGAGAATTTTTTTCATTTTTTGCGTCTTGTTGAATTTTTGACCATATTTCACCGTGTTGATCATTTTTCAAGAATTTGATAATTTTTTTGATTTTTTGAGCCTTTTCTGAATTTTGGAGCATTTTTCACCTTTTTGATCATTTTTCAAAAATTCGAGAATTTTTTTCATTTTTGAGCCTTTTCTGAATTTTGGAGCATTTTTCACCTTTTTGATCATTTTTCAAAAATTCGAGAATTTTTTTCATATTTGAGCCTTTTCTGAGTTCTGACCATTTTTCACCTTTTGGATCATTTTCAAAATTTGAGATTTTTTTTCATTTGTTGAGCCTTTTCTGAATTTTGGAGCATTTTTCACTTTTTTGGTCATTTTTCAAAATTTGAGAATTTTTTTCATTTTTTGCGTCTTGTTGAATTTTTGACCATATTTCACCGTGTTGATCATTTTTCAAGAATTTGATAATTTTTTTGATTTTTTGAGCCTTTTCTGAATTTTGGAGCATTTTTCACCTTTTTGATCATTTTTCAAAAATTCGAGAATTTTTTTCATTTTTGAGCCTTTTCTGAATTTTGGAGCAATTTTTCACTTTTTGGTCCTTTTTCAAAAATGTGAGATTTTTTTTCATTTTTGAGCCTTTCTGAATTTTGGAGCATTTTTCACATTTTTGGTCCTTTTTCAAAAATTTGAGATTTGTTTTCATTTTTTGCGTCTTGTTGAATTTTGACCATATTTCACCGTGTTGATCATTTTTCAAGAATTTGATAATTTTTTTGATTTTTTGAGCCTTTTCTGAATTTTGGAGCATTTTTCACCTTTTGGATCATTTTTCAAAAATTCGAGAATTTTTTTCATTTTTTGAGCCTTTTCTGAATTTTGGAGCATTTTTCACCTTTTGGATCATTTTTCAAAAATTCTAGAATATTTTTCATTTTTGAGCCTTTTCTGAATTTTGGAGCATTCTTCACTTTTTTGGTCATTTTTCAAAAATTTGAGAATTTTTTTCATTTTTGAGTCTTGTTGAATTTTTGACCATATTTCACCTTTTTGATAATTTTTCAAAAATTCGAGAATTTTTTTCATTTCTGAGCCTTTTCTGAATTCTGACCATTTTTCACCTTTTGGATCATTTTTCAAAAATTTGAGATTTTTTTTCATTTGTTGAGCCTTTTCTGAATTTTGGAGCATTTTTCACTTTTTTGGTCATTTTTCAAAAATTTGAGAATTTTTTTCATTTTTTGCGTCTTCTTGAATTTTTGACCATATTTCACCGTGTTGATCATTTTCAAGAATTTGATAATTTTTTTGATTTTTTGAGCCTTTTCTGAATTTTGGAGCATTTTTCACATTTTTGATCATTTTTCAAAAATTCGAGAATTTTTTCATTTTTGAGCCTTTTCTGAGTTCTGACCATTTTTCACCTTTTGGATCATTTTTCAAAAATTTGAGATTTTTTTTTCATTTTTTGAGCCTTTTCTGAATTTTGGAGCATTTTTCACCTTTTGGATCATTTTTCAAAAATTCGAGAATTTTTTTCATTTGTTGAGCCTTTCTGAATTTTGGAGCATTTTTCACTTTTTTGGTCATTTTTCAAAAATTTGAGAATTTTTTGATTTTTTGCGTCTTGTTGAATTTTTGACCATATTTCACCGTGTTGATCATTTTTCAAGAATTTGATAATTTTTTTATTTTTTGAGCCTTTTCTGAATTTTGGAGCATTTTTCACCTTTTGGATCATTTTTCAAAAATTCGAGAATTTTATTCATTTTTGAGCCTTTTCTGAGTTCTGACCATTTTTCACCTTTTGGATCATTTTTCAAAAATGTGAGATTTTTTTTCATTTTTGAGCCTTTTCTGAATTTTGGAGCATTTTTCACATTTTTGGTCCTTTTTCAAAAATTTGAGATTTGTTTTCATTTTTTGCGTCTTGTTGAATTTTTGACCATATTTCACCGTGTTGATCATTTTTCAAGAATTTGATAATTTTTTTGATTTTTTGAGCCTTTTCTGAATTTTGGAGCATTTTTCACCTTTTGGATCATTTTTCAAAAATTTGAGATTTTTTTTCATTTTTTGAGCCTTTTCTGAATTTTGGAGCATTTTTCACTTTTTTGGTCATTTTTCAAAAGTTTGAGAATTTTTTTAATTTTTGAGCCTTTTCTGAGTTCTGACCATTTTTCACCTTTTTGATCATTTTTCAAAAATTCTAGAATTTTTTGACTTTTTGAGCGTTTCTGAATTTTTGAACATTTTTCATCTTTTTAGTCATTTTTCAAAAATTCAATTTTTTTTTAATTTTTGAGCCTTTTTCTGAATTTTTGATAATTTCTCACCTCTTTCATAATTTTTCAAAAATTCGAGAATTTTTGGATTTTTTGAGCCTTTTCTGAATTTTTGATCATTTTCAAAAATTTTGACCAAAAAGTGAAAAATGCTCCAAAATTCTGAAAAGGCTCAAAAAATCAAAAAAATTATCAAATTCTTGAAAAATGATCAACACGGTGAAATATGGTCAAAAATTCAACAAGACTCAAAAAATGAAAAAAATTCCCAAATTTCTGAAAATGACCAAAACAGTGAAAAATGCTCCAAAATTCAGAAGGCTCAAAAAATGAAAAAAAATCTCAAATTTTTGAAAAATGATCCAAAAGGTGAAAAAATGGTCAGAACTCAGAAAAAGCTCAAAAATGAAAAAAATTCTCGATTTTTTTGAAAAATGATCAAAAAGGTGAATAATGCTCCAAAATTCAGAAAAGGCTCAAAAAATCAAAAAAATTCTCAAATTTTTTAAAAATGATGAAAACGGTGAAATGTGGTCAAAAATTCAGAAAAGGCTCAAAAAATGAAAAAAATTCCCAAATTTTTGAAAAATGACCAAAAAAGTGAAAAATGCTCCAAAATTCAGAAAAGGCTCAAAAAATGAAAAAAAATCTCAAATTTTTGAAAAATGAACAAAAATTCAGAAAAGACTCAAAAAAATCAATAAATTCTCGAATTTTACATAAATGATCAAAAAGGTGAAAAATACTCCAAAATTTAGAAGAAAGGTCATTGTCAGTTTGCTACTAGCTATAATAGGGAAAACTTTGCTCATAGAAAGACATTTTCACGAATGGATCCGTATAAAAAGTTCAGTAATACATTCAGATGACATGCTGAGGTGGATTGCATTGTCAGTTTGGAGCTAACATCAACAGGGGAAAAGTAGCTCATGTAAAGAAATTTTCACTAACGGATCTGTGCAAGAACCGCTTGCAGTACTCGCATTGAACACAGATGTACATTGCTTTTTCAGTTTGGCGCTAGCAATACTAGGGAAAATGTTGTAGATAAAAAGTAATTTTCACGAACAGATCCGTGCCAAAATTTCTGCAGTACCTTACAATTGAAGGTAGATGTGGATTGCATTCTCAATTCAGAGATAGTACTGAAATTAAATAGTTCCTCATATAAAGTAATTGTCACAAACGGATATGTGCCAAAAGTTCAGTAATACATTCAAATGACATGCTGATATGGATTGCATTGTCAGAATGGCGATAGCAGTAATAGAGAAAATGTTGCTCATATAAAGTGATTTTCACAAACGGATCTGCACCAAAAGCACAGCAATACATTCAAATGACATGCTGAGTTGGAATTTATTGTCAATTTGGCGCTAACATTAAGAGGGGAAATGTAGATCATATAAAGAAATTTTCACGAACGGATCCGTGCCAATATTACTGCAGTACCTAAGCATTGAACACAGATGTAGATTGCATTGTCAGTTGGCGCTAGCTGTAATAGGGAAAAATTTAATCATATAAAGTAATTTTCACGATCAGATCCGTGCCAAAAATGCTGCAGTACCTTACATTTGAATGCATATGCCGACTGCATTCTAAGTTCAGAGCTAGTACTGAAAGTTAAATAGTTGCTCATATAAAGAAAGTTTCACGAACGGATCCGTGCCAAAATTACTGCAGTACCTAAGATTGAACAAAGATGTAGATTGCATTGTCAGTTTGGCGCTAGCAGTAATAAGGAAAAATTTGTTCATATAAAGTAATTTTCACGAACAGATCCGTGCCAAAAATGCTGCAGTACCTTACATTTGAATGCAGATGCCGACTGCATTCTAAGTTCAGAGCTAGTACTGAAAGTTAAATAGTTGCTCATATAGAGACATTTCACGAACCGATCTGTCCGAAAAGATCAGCAATACATTTAAATGACATGCTGAATTGGAATGCATTATCGTGTTGGCGCTAGCAGTAATAGAGAAGAATTTGCTCATAGAAAGTAATTTTCACAAACCGATCTGTACCAAAGGATCAGCAATACATTCAAATGACATGGTGACATGGATTGCATTGTTAGAATGGCGATAGCAATAATAGGAAAATGTTGCTCATATAAAGTCATTTTCACAAACCGATCTGTACCAAAAGATCAGCAATACATTCAAATGACATGCTGAGTTGGAATGCATTGTCAGTTTGGCTCTAGCACTAATAGGGAAAAAAGTTGCTCATAGAAAGAAATTTTCCAAAACGGATCTGTGCCAGAATCGCTGCAGTACCTTACAATTGAAGGCATATGTGGATTGCATTTTCTATTCAGAAGATGCTCAAAAAGAAAAAAATTCTCGAATTTTGAGCCTTTTGTCTGAATTTTTTATCATTTCTCTCCTCTTTCATAATTAGTCAAAATTCTACAATTTTTTTTTATTTGCGAGCCTTTTCTAAAGTTTGGAGCATTTTTCACCTTTTTGATCATTTTTCAAAAATTCGAGAATTTTTTTCATATTTGAGCCTTTTCTGAGTTCTGACCATTTTTCACCTTTTGGATAATTTTTCAAAATTTGAGATTTTTTTTCATTTGTTGAGCCTTTTCTGAATTTTGGAGCATTTTTCACTTTTTTGGTCATTTTTCAAAAATTTGAGAATTTTTTTCATTTTTTTGCGTCTTGTTGAATTTTTGACCATATTTCACCGTGTTGATCATTTTTCAAGAATTTGATAATTTTTTCATTTGTTGAGCCTTTTCTGAATTTTGGAGCATTTTTCACTTTTTTTGGTCATTTTTCAAAAATTTGAGAATTTTTTCATTTTTTGCGTCTTGTTGAATTTTTGACCATATTTCACCGTGTTGATCATTTTTCAAGAATTTGATAATTTTTTTGATTTTTTGAGCCTTTTCTGAATTTTGGAGCATTTTTCACCTTTTTGATCATTTTTCAAAAATTCGAGTATTTTTTTCATTTTTGAGCCTTTTCTGAGTTCTGACCATTTTTCACCTTTGGATCATTTTTCAAAAATTCGAGAATTTTTTTCATTTGTTGAGCCTTTTCTGAATTTTGGAGCATTTTCACTTTTTGGTCATTTTTCAAAAATTTGAGAATTTTTTTCATTTTTTGCGTCTTGTTGAATTTTTGACCATATTTCACCGTGTTGATCATTTTTCAAGAATTTGATAATTTTTTTCATTTGTTGAGCCTTTTCTGAATTTTGGAGCATTTTTCACTTTTTTGGTCATTTTTCAAAAATTTGAGAATTTTTTTCATTTTTTGCGTCTTGTTGAATTTTTGACCATATTTCACCGTGTTGATCATTTTTCAAGAATTTGAGATTTTTTTTCATTTTTTGAGCCTTTTCTGAATTTTGGAGCATTTTTCACTTTTTTTGGTCATTTTTCAAAAGTTTGAGAATTTTTTTAATTTTTGAGCCTTTTCTGAGTTCTGACCATTTTTCACCTTTTGGATCATTTTTCAAAATTTGAGATTTTTTTTCAGTTTTTGAGCCTTTTCTGAATTTTGGAGCATTTTTCACTTTTTTGGTCATTTTCAAAATTCGAGAATTTTTTCATTTCTGAGCCTTTTCTGAATTCTGACCATTTTTCACCTTTTGGATCATTTTTCAAAAATTTGAGATTTTTTTTTCATTTGTTGAGCCTTTTCTGAATTTTGGAGCATTTTTCACTTTTTTGGTCATTTTTCAAAAATTTGAGAATTTTTTTCATTTTTTGCGTCTTGTTGAATTTTTGACCATATTTCACCGTGTTGATCATTTTTCAAGAATTTGATAATTTTTTTGATTTTTTGAGCCTTTTCTGAATTTTGGAGCATTTTTCACCTTTTTGATCATTTTTCAAAAATTCGAGAATTTTTTTCATTTTTTGCGTCTTGTTGAATTTTTGACCATATTTCACCGTGTTGATCATTTTTCAAGAATTTGATAATTTTTTTGATTTTTTGAGCCTTTTCTGAATTTTGGAGCATTTTTCACATTTTTGATCATTTTTCAAAAATTCGAGAATTTTTTTCATTTTTGAGCCTTTTCTGAGTTCTGACCATTTTTCACCTTTTGGATCATTTTTCAAAAATTTGAGATTTTTTTTCATTTTTGAGCCTTTTCTGAATTTTGGAGCATTTTTCACCTTTTTGATCATTTTCAAAAATTCGAGAATTTTTTCATTTGTTGAGCCTTTTCTGAATTTTGGAGCATTTTTCACTTTTTTGGTCATTTTTCAAAAATTTGAGAATTTTTTTCATTTTTTGCGTCTTGTTGAATTTTGACCATATTTCACCGTGTTGATCATTTTTCAAGAATTTGATAATTTTTTTGATTTTTTGAGCCTTTTCTGAATTTGGAGCATTTTTCACCTATTTGATCATTTTTCAAAAATTCGAGAATTTTTTTCATTTTTGAGCCTTTTCGGAATTTTGGAGCATTTTTCACTTTTTTGGTCCTTTTTCAAAAATTTGAGATTTTTTTTTCATTTTTTGCGTCTTGTTGAATTTTTGACCATATTTCACCTTTTTGATCATTTTTCAAAAATTCGAGAATTTTTTTGATTTTTTGAGCCTTTTCTGAATTTTGAGCATTTTTCACCTTTTTGATCATTTTTCAAAAATTCTAGAATATTTTTCATTTTTGAGCCTTTTCTGAATTTTGGAGCATTCTTCACTTTTTTGGTCATTTTTCAAAAATTTGAGAATTTTTTTCATTTTTTGAGTCTTGTTGAATTTTTGACCATATTTCACCTTTTTGATAATTTTTCAAAAATTCGAGAATTTTTTTCATTTCTGAGCCTCTTCTGAATTCTGACCATTTTTCACCTTTTGGATCATTTTTCAAAAATTTGAGATTTTTTTTTTCATTTGTTGAGCCTTTTCTGAATTTTGGAGCATTTTTCACTTTTTTGTCATTTTTCAAAAATTTGAGAATTTTTTTCATTTTTGCGTCTTGTTTGAATTTTTGACCATATTTCACCGTGTTGATCATTTTTCAAGAATTTGATAATTTTTTCATTTTTGAGCCTTTCTGAATTTTGGAGCATTTTTCACCTTTTTGATCATTTTTTCAAAAATTCGAGAATTTTTTTCATTTGTTGAGCCTTTTCTGAATTTTGGAGCATTTTCACTTTTTTGGTCATTTTTCAAAAATTTGAGAATTTTTTTCATTTTTTGCGTCTTGTTGAATTTTTGACCATATTTCACCGTGTTGATCATTTTTCAAGATTTGATAATTTTTTTGATTTTTTGAGCCTTTCTGAATTTTGGAGCATTTTTCACCTTTTGGATCATTTTTCAAAAATTTGAGATTTTTTTTCATTTTTGAGCCTTTTCTGAATTTTGGAGCATTTTTCACTTTTTTGGTCATTTTTCAAAAGTTTGAGAATTTTTTTAATTTTGAGCCTTTTCTGAGTTCTGACCATTTTTCACCTTTTGATCATTTTTCAAAAATTCTAGAATTTTTGACTTTTTGAGCGTTTTCTGAATTTTTGAACATTTTCATCTTTTTAGTCATTTTTCAAAAATTCAATTTTTTTTAATTTTTGAGCCTTTTCTGAATTTTTGATAATTTCTCACCTCTTTCATAATTTTTCAAAAATTCGAGAATTTTTTGGATTTTTGAGCCTTTTCTGAATTTTTGATCATTTTTCAAAAATTTTGACCAAAAAAGTGAAAAATGCTCCAAAATTCTGAAAAGGCTCAAAAATCAAAAAAATTATCAAATCTTGAAAAATGATCAACACGGTGAAATATGGTCAAAAATTCAACAAGACTCAAAAATGAAAAAATTCCCAAATTTCTGAAAAATGACCAAAACAGTGAAAATGCTCCAAAATTCAGAAGGCTCAAAAAATGAAAAAAAATCTCAAATTTTTGAAAATGATCCAAAAGGTGAAAAATGGTCAGAACATCAGAAAAAGCTCAAAAATGAAAAAAATTCTCGATTTTTTTGAAAAATGATCAAAAAGGTGAATAATGCTCCAAAATTCAGAAAAGGCTCAAAAAATCAAAAAATTCTCAAATTTTTTAAAAATGATGAAAACGGTGAAATGTGGTCAAAAATTCAGAAAAGGCTCAAAAAATGAAAAAAATTCCCAAATTTTTGAAAAATGACCAAAAAAGTGAAAAATGCTCCAAAATTCAGAAAAGGCTCAAAAAATGAAAAAAAATCTCAATTTTTGAAAAATGAACAAAAATTCAGAAAAGACTCAAAAAAATCAATAAATTCTCGAATTTTACATAAATGATCAAAAAGGTGAAAAATACTCCAAAATTTAGAAGAAAGGTCATTGTCAGTTTGCTACTAGCTATAATAGGGAAAACTTTGCTCATAGAAAGACATTTTCACGAATGGATCCGTATAAAAAGTTCAGTAATACATTCAGATGACATGCTGAGGTGATTGCATTGTCAGTTTGGAGCTAACATCAACAGGGGAAAAGTAGCTCATGTAAAGAAATTTTCACTAACGGATCTGTGCAAGAACCGCTTGCAGTACTCGCATTGAACACAGATGTACATTGCTTTTTCAGTTTTGGCGCTAGCAATACTAGGGAAAATGTTGTAGATAAAAAAGTAATTTTCACGAACAGATCCGTGCCAAAATTTCTGCAGTACCTTACAATTGAAGGTAGATGTGGATTGCATTCTCAATTCAGAGATAGTACTGAAATTAAATAGTTCCTCATATAAAGTAATTGTCACAAACGGATATGTGCCAAAAGTTCAGTAATACATTCAAATGACATGCTGATATGGATTGCATTGTCAGAATGGCGATAGCAGTAATAGAGAAAATGTTGCTCATATAAGTGATTTTCACAAACGGATCTGCACCAAAAGCACAGCAATACATTCAAACTACATGTAGATGTAGATTGCATTGTCAGTTTGGCGCCAGCAATAAGAGGGGAAAGTTGCTTATACAAAGTAATTTTTACGAACCGATCTGTACCAAAAGGTCAGCAATACTGACATGCTGAGATGGAATTCATTGTCAGTTTGCTACTAGCTATAATAGGAAATCTTTGCTCATAGAAAGACATTTTCACGAACGGATCCGTGCCAAAAATGCTGCAAAAGCTTACATTTGAAGGCAGATATGGATTGCATTTTGATTCAGAGCTAGTAATGAAAGTTAAATACTTGCTCAAATAAACACATTTTCACGAACCGATCTGTCCCAAAAGATCAGTAATATATTCAAATCGCATGCTGAATTGGAATGCATTTTCATTTTGGCGCTAGCAGTAATAGAGAAAAATATACTCATAGAAAGAAATTTCATGAACGATCTGTGCCAGAACCGTTTGTAGTTCCTAGACATTGAAGAGAGAGGTAGATTTCTTCTCAGTTTGGCGCTAGCAGTAATAGGGAAAAAAGTTGTCCACAGAAAGTAATTTTCACGAACACATCCGTGCCAAAAGTTCAGTAATACATTCAATTGACATGGTGACATGGATTGCATTGTTAGAATGGCGATAGCAATAATAGGGAAAATGTTGCTCATATAGTCATTTTCAGAAACCGATCTGTACCAAAAGATCAGCAATACATTCAAATGACATGCTGAGTAGGAATTCATTGTCAGTTTGGCGCTAACAGTAAGAGGGGAAATGTAGATCATATAAAGAAATTTTCACGAACGGATCCGTGCCAAAATTACTGCAGTACCTAAGCATTGAACACAGATGTAGATTGCATTGTCAGTTTGGCGCTAGCTGTAATAGGGAAAAATTTAATCATATAAAGTATTTTCACGAACAGATCCGTGCCAAAAATGCTGCAGTACCTTAGATTTGAATGCAGATGCCGACTACATTCTAAGTTCAGAGCTAGTACTGAAAGTTAAATAGTTGCTCATATAGAGACATTTTCACGAACCGATCTGTCCGAAAGTATCAGCAATACATTTAAATGACATGCTGAATTGGAATGCATTATCGTGTTCGCTCTAGCAGTAATAGGGAAGAAGTTGCTCATAGAAAGTAATTTTCACAAACCGATCTGTACCAAAGGATCAGCAATACATTCAAATGACATGGTGACATGGATTGCATTGTTAGAATGGCGATAGCAATAATAGGGAAAATGTTGCTCATATAAAGTCATTTTCACAAACCAATCTGTACCAAAAGAACAGCAATATATTCAAATGACATGCTGAGTTGGAATTTATTGTCAGTTTGGCGCTAACATTAAGAGGGGAAATGTAGATCATATAAAGAAATTTTCACGAACGGATCCGTGCCAATATTACTGCAGTACCTAAGCATTGAACACAGATGTAGATTGCATTGTCAGTTGGCGCTAGCTGTAATAGGGAAAAATTTAATCATATAAAGTAATTTTCACGATCAGATCCGTGCCAAAAATGCTGCAGTACCTTACATTTGAATGCATATGCCGACTGCATTCTAAGTTCAGAGCTAGTACTGAAAGTTAAATAGTTGCTCATATAAAGAAAGTTCACGAACGGATCCGTGCCAAAATTACTGCAGTACCTAAGCATTGAACAAAGATGTAGATTGCATTGTCAGTTTGGCGCTAGCAGTAATAAGGAAAAATTTGTTCATATAAAGTAATTTTCACGAACAGATCCGTGCCAAAAATGCTGCAGTACCTTACATTGAATGCAGATGCCGACTGCATTCTAAGTTCAGAGCTAGTACTGAAAGTAAATAGTTGCTCATATAGAGACATTTTCACGAACCGATCTGTCCGAAAACATCAGCAATACATTTAAATGACATGCTGAATTGGAATGCATTATCGTGTTGGCGCTAGCAGTAATAGGGAAGAAGTTGCTCATAGAAAGTAATTTTCACAAACCGATCTGTACCAAAGGATCAGCAATACATTCAAATGACATGGTGACATGGATTGCATTGTTAGAATGGCGATAGCAATAATAGGAAAATGTTGCTCATATAAAGTCATTTCACAAACCGATCTGTACCAAAAGATCAGCAATACATTCAAATGACATGCTGAGTTGGAATGCATTGTCAGTTTGGCGCTAGCACTAATAGGGAAAAAAGTTGCTCATAGAAGAAATTTTCCAAAACGGATCTGTGCCAGAATCGCTGCAGTACTTACAATTGAAGGCATATGTGGGATTGCATTTTCTATTCAGAAGATGCTCAAAAAGAAAAAAAATTCTCGAATTTTTGAGCCTTTTGTCTGAATTTTTTTATCATTTCTCTCCTCTTTCATAATTAGTCAAAAATTCTACAATTTTTTTTTATTTGCGAGCCTTTTCTAAAGTTTGGAGCATTTTTCACCTTTTTGATCATTTTCAAAAATTCGAGAATTTTTTTCATATTTGAGCCTTTTCTGAGTTCTGACCATTTTTCACCTTTGGATCATTTTCAAAATTGAGATTTTTTTTTCATTTGTTGAGCCTTTTCTGAATTTTGGAGCATTTTTCACTTTTTTGGTCATTTTTCAAAAATTTGAGAATTTTTTTCATTTTTTGCGTCTTGTTGAATTTTTGAACATATTTCACCTTTTGATCATTTTTCAAAAATTCGAGAATTTTTTTGATTTTTTGAGCCTTTTCTGAATTTTGGAGCATTTTTCACCTTTTGATAATTTTTCAAAAATTTGAGATTTTTTTTTCATTTGTTGAGCCTTTTCTGAATTTTGGAGCATTTTTCACTTTTTTGGTCATTTTTCAAAATTTGAGAATTTTTTTCATTTTTTGCGTCTTGTTGAATTTTTGACCATATTTCACCGTGTTGATCATTTTTCAAGAATTTGATAATTTTTTTGATTTTTTGAGCCTTTTCTGAATTTTGGAGCATTTTTCACCTTTTTGATCATTTTTCAAAAATTCTCGAATTTTTTTCATTTTTTGCGTCTTGTTGAATTTTTGACCATATTTCACCGTGTTGATCATTTTTCAAGAATTTGATAATTTTTTTGACTTTTTGAGCCTTTCTGAAATTTGGAGCATTTTTCACATTTTTGATCATTTTTCAAAAATTCGAGAATTTTTTTCATTTTGAGCCTTTTCTGAGTTCTGACCATTTTTCACCTTTTGGATCATTTTTCAAAAATTTGAGATTTTTTTTTCATTTTTTGAGCCTTTTCTGAATTTTGGAGCATTTTTCACCTTTTTGATCATTTTTCAAAATTCTCGAATTTTTTTCATTTTTTGCGTCTTGTGGAATTTTGACCATATTTCACCGTGTTGATCATTTTTCAAGAATTTGATAATTTTTTTGACTTTTTGAGCCTTTTCTGAAATTTGGAGCATTTTTCACATTTTGATCATTTTTCAAAATTCGAGAATTTTTTTCATTTTGAGCCTTTTCTGAGTTCTGACCATTTTTTCACCTTTTGGATCATTTTTCAAAAATTTGAGATTTTTTTTTCATTTTTTGAGCCTTTTCTGAATTTTGGAGCATTTTTCACCTTTTTGATCATTTTTCAAAAATTCGAGAATTTTTTTCATTTGTTGAGCCTTTTCTGAATTTTGGAGCATTTTTCACTTTTTTGGTCATTTTCAAAAATTCGAGTATTTTTTTCATTTTTGAGCCTTTTCTGAGTTCTGACCATTTTTCACCTTTTGGATCATTTTTCAAAAATTCGAGAATTTTTTTCATTTGTTGAGCCTTTTCTGAATTTTGGAGCATTTTTCACTTTTTTGGTCATTTTTCAAAAATTTGAGAATTTTTTTCATTTTTTGCGTCTTGTTGAATTTTTGACCATATTTCACCGTGTTGATCATTTTTCAAGAATTTGATAATTTTTTTCATTTGTTGAGCCTTTTCTGAATTTTGGAGCATTTTTCACTTTTTGGTCATTTTCAAAAATTTGAGAATTTTTTTCATTTTTTGCGTCTTGTTGAATTTTTGACCATATTTCACCGTGTTGATCATTTTTCAAGAATTTGATAATTTTTTTGATTTTTTGAGCCTTTTCTGAAATTTGGAGCATTTTTCACATTTTTGATCATTTTTCAAAAATTCGAGAATTTTTTTCATTTTTGAGCCTTTTCTGAGTTCTGACCATTTTTTCACCTTTTGGATCATTTTTCAAAAATTTGAGATTTTTTTTTCATTTTTGAGCCTTTTCTGAATTTTGGAGCATTTTTCACCTTTTTGATCATTTTCAAAAATTCGAGAATTTTTTTCATTTGTTGAGCCTTTTCTGAATTTTGGAGCATTTTTCACTTTTTTGGTCATTTTTCAAAAATTTGAGAATTTTTTTCATTTTTTGCGTCTTGTTGAATTTTTGACCATATTTCACCGTGTTGATCATTTTTCAAGAATTTGATATTTTTTTTGATTTTTTGAGCCTTTCCTGAATTTTGGAGCATTTTTCACCTTTTTTGATCATTTTTCAAAAATTCTCGAATTTTTTTCATTTTTTGCGTCTTGTTGAATTTTTGACCATATTTCACCGTGTTGATCATTTTTCAAAAATTTGAGATTTTTTTTTCATTTTTTGAGCCTTTTCTGAATTTTGGAGCATTTTTCACGCTTTTGGATCATTTTTCAAAAATTTGAGATTTTTTTTCATTTTTTGAGCCTTTTCTGAATTTTGGAGCATTTTTCACTTTTTTGGTCATTTTTTCAAAAGTTTGAGAATTTTTTTAATTTTTGAGCCTTTTCTGAGTTCTGACCATTTTTCACCTTTTTGATCATTTTCAAAAATTCTAGAATTTTTTGACTTTTTGAGCGTTTTCTGAATTTTGAACATTTTTCATCTTTTTAGTCATTTTTCAAAAATTCAATTTTTTTTTAATTTTTGAGCCTTTTTCTGAATTTTTGATAATTTCTCACCTCTTTCATAATTTTTCAAAATTCGAGAATTTTTTGGATTTTTGAGCCTTTTCTGAATTTTTTGATCATTTTTCAAAAATTTTGACCAAAAAAGTGAAAAATGCTCCAAAATTCTGAAAAGGCTCAAAAAATCAAAAAAATTATCAAATTCTTGAAAAATGATCAACACGGTGAAATATGGTCAAAAATTCAACAAGACTCAAAAATGAAAAAAATTCCCAATTTCTGAAAAATGACCAAAACAGTGAAAAATGCTCCAAATTCAGAAGGCTCAAAAAATGAAAAAAAATCTCAAATTTTTGAAAATGATCCAAAAGGTGAAAAATGGTCAGAACTCAGAAAAAGCTCAAAAATGAAAAAAATTCTCGATTTTTTGAAAATGATCAAAAAGGTGAATAATGCTCCAAAATTCAGAAAAGGCTCAAAAAATCAAAAAAATTCTCTAATTTTTTAAAAATGATGAAAACGGTGAAATGTGGTCAAAAATTCAGAAAAGGCTCAAAAAATGAAAAAAATTCCCAAATTTTTGAAAAATGACCAAAAAAGTGAAAAATGCTCCAAAATTCAGAAAAGGCTCAAAAAATGAAAAAAAAATCTCAAATTTTGAAAAATGATCCAAAAGGTGAAAAATGGTCAGAACTCAGAAAAAGCTCAAAAATGAAAAAAATTCTCGATTTTTTTGAAAATGATCAAAAGGTGAATAATGCTCCAAAATTCAGAAAAGGCTCAAAAAATCAAAAAATTCTCAATTTTTTAAAAATGATGAAAACGGTGAAATGTGGTCAAAAATTCAGAAAAGGCTCAAAAAATGAAAAAAATTCCCAATTTTTGAAAAATGACCAAAAAAGTGAAAAATGCTCCAAAATTCAGAAAAGGCTCAAAAAATGAAAAAAAAATCTCAAATTTTGAAAAATGAACAAAAATTCAGAAAAGACTCAAAAAATCAATAAATTCTCGAATTTTACATAAATGATCAAAAAGGTGAAAAATACTCCAAAATTTAGAAGAAAGGTCATTGTCAGTTTGCTACTAGCTATAATAGGGAAAACTTGCTCATAGAAAGACATTTTCACGAATGGATCCGTATAAAAGTTCAGTAATACATCAGATGACATGCTGAGGTGGATTGCATTGTCAGTTTGGAGCTAACATCAACAGGGGAAAAGTAGCTCATGTAAAGAAATTTTCACTAACGGATCTGTGCAAGAACCGCTTGCAGTACTCGCATTGAACACAGATGTACATTGCTTTTTCAGTTTGGCGCTAGCAATACTAGGGAAAATGTTGTAGATAAAAAGTAATTTTCACGAACAGATCCGTGCCAAAATTTCTGCAGTACCTTACAATTGAAGGTAGATGTGGATTGCATTCTCAATTCAGAGATAGTACTGAAATTAAATAGTTCCTCATATAAAGTAATTGTCACAAACGGATCTGTGCCAAAAGTTCAGTAATACATTCAAATGACATGCTGATATGGATTGCATTGTCAGAATGGCGATAGCAGTAATAGAGAAAATGTTGCTCATATAAAGTGATTTTCACAAACGGATCTGCACCAAAAGCACAGCAATACATTCAAACTACATGTAGATGTAGATTGCATTGTCAGTTTGGCGCCAGCATAAGAGGGGAAAGTTGCTTATACAAAGTAATTTTTACGAACCGATCTGTACCAAAAGGTCAGCAATACATTCAAATGACATGCTGAGATGGAATTCATTGTCAGTTTGCTACTAGCTATAATAGGGAAATCTTTGCTCATAGAAAGACATTTTCACGAACGGATCCGTGCCAAAATGCTGCAAAAGCTTACATTTGAAGGCAGATATGGATTGCATTTTGATTCAGAGCTAGTAATGAAAGTTAAATACTTGCTCAAATAAACACATTTTCACGAACCGATCTGTCCCAAAAGATCAGTAATATATTCAAATGGCATGCTGAATTGGAATGCATTTTCATTTTGGCGCTAGCAGTAATAGAGAAAAATATACTCATAGAAAGAAATTTCATGAACGGATCTGTGCCAGAACTGTTCGTAGTTCCTAGACATTGAAGAGAGAGGTAGATTTCTTTCTCAGTTTGGCGCTAGCAGTAATAGGGAAAAAGTTGTCCACAGAAAGTAATTTTCACGAACACATCCGTGCCAAAAGTTCAGTAATACATTCAAATGACATGGTGACATGGATTGCATTGTTAGAATGGCGATAGCAATAATAGGGAAAATGTTGCTCATATAGTCATTTTCAGAAACCGATCTGTACCAAAAGATCAGCAATACATTCAAATGACATGCTGAGTAGGAATTCATTGTCAGTTTGGCGCTAACAGTAAGAGGGGAAATGTAGATCATATAAAGAAATTTTCACGAACGGATCCGTGCCCAAAATTACTGCAGTACCTAAGCATTGAACACAGATGTAGATTGCATTGTCAGTTTGGCGCTAGCTGTAATAGGGAAAAAATTAATCATATAAAGTAATTTTCACGAACAGATCCGTGCCAAAAATGCTGCAGTACCTTAGATTTGAATGCAGATGCCGACTACATTCTAGTTCAGAGCTAGTACTGAAAGTTAAATAGTTGCTCATATAGAGACATTTTCACGAACCGATCTGTCCGAAAATATCAGCAATACATTAAATGACATGCTGAATTGGAATGCATTATCGTGTTCGCTCTAGCAGTAATAGGGAAGAAGTTGCTCATAGAAAGTAATTTTCACAAACCGATCTGTACCAAAGGATCAGCAATACATTCAAATGACATGGTGACATGGATTGCATTGTTAGAATGGCGATAGCAATAATAGGGAAAATGTTGCTCATATAAAGTCATTTTCACAATCCAATCTGTACCAAAAGAACAGCAATATATTCAAATGACATGCTGAGTTGGAATTTATTGTCAATTTGGCGCTAACATTAAGAGGGGAAATGTAGATCATATAAAGAAATTTTCACGAACGGATCCGTGCCAATATTACTGCAGTACCTAAGCATTGAACACAGATGTAGATTGCATTGTCAGTTTGGCGCTAGCTGTAATAGGGAAAAATTTAATCATATAAAGTAATTTTCACGATCAGATCCGTGCCAAAAATGCTGCAGTACCTTACATTTGAATGCATATGCCGACTGCATTCTAAGTTCAGAGCTAGTACTGAAAGTTAAATAGTTGCTC